>MU004394.1:0-124324 GCA_010405375.1 Lophiostoma macrostomum CBS 122681 | reverse complement strand
ATAATAGAACAACTTGCAAGCAACCTATAGAAGTAGATTCTAAATAGATTAGCCTATTACGATTTTTAAGAAATATTTGTAGTAGTTCTATACTATTGTGTATAGTACGGATTTTGGTAGGGTCTTGGCAGAGTGTCCGACTTGCTTGCCTGTCCGACTCGCTATGCAAGTACGTTATATATATTTTAAATTATTAATTATAAAGATAGAGCTTTATATCTAAGTAGAAATATAAAAGTATAGAGTAAATAGTATAACTAGCCTAGACTTCTAAACTTCCATGTTTACCAACATTAACCTGTTGCGATCTCTGTCCACATTTAGCAATTGTTCAGCCTGACTAGACCAACGAAGTGCACGAAGCTCGATCTTCGCCACCAGGATACCGACGACCCCAGAAGAAAAAGAGAATGATGCCTAGCTGAAGTACAACCTGCATAATATTGGAGCACAAAGAGGCAACCTCCATAGAAGTAGAGCCTAGATTCAGTGATAAGTCTCCAAAATTTCAAAGGGCGAAAATATCGTACCAGAAACACTCATGCTGGTCGTTGCCGAGAGTTGATTTGTCAATAGACGTTGTTCGCTCTTTTGTTCCGAGATTGGTAGTCAGGCTGGGGTGGAAAGGATTCTGCAAAGAGAGTTTCTACTTATAAGTCTTGCTCACAGAATTGTTTCGTTCGCACTTCTTGCATTACTTCGTTCGCGGGCTCCGAATTATTTCGCCGTCAAGCCTTTCATACTTACCTAGTTACTTACCCGCTCACGATTGTTGCGGTGGGTCTTTTGGTTTTTTTGCATTTCGACCCTACCAAACCTGGAAAATTGCCAAGCTTCCGGTGAGACAATCGTAGAAGTGAAGCCTGAGCAGTAAGGCTGAAGAGAGTTTATAGGCTCTGATTAATTTCGGACGCTCGTGCACGGGTCAACCATTACATGTGGCGCTTGCCTGGCTGATCCGTATCCAATAAGAGCCGAGAAATTGTTGCGTCCGACTAATGCGTGGATAAGGGATTGTGACGCACTCTGACACTGCCATACTTTCGCTGCTTGACCTAGCTCGAATACCTTCTTGCACCTGAAAAGGCCGATGTTGGTTACTCCCGTTCTCCATTTCACCATTTTTCTGGAAAGACCTAATCTGCGCAATGCCATTCCCATATAGAATTGAGAAGCGACCTTCTTCAGCTAGATTGGGCTCGAAAAGAGGCCGAGGCCGCCCCAGTGATTGGTCCAGCACATGGCAGAAGAAGTTAATCGTGCTGCGTCTGTGCGGCTTGCAACTGAGCGAGATACTGCAGTTGTTTAACGTTCTCGGCGATGGCATCTTCATAGTCAAGTGCGTGTGCCCTAGGCCTGCAGCGAAGGCTTCGACTGATGGACAATAGAGAACGTCGAGCTCAGCAATTACTCCGAAAGATACTCTATACGGGTTATGCTCGGTATTGTGCGCAGGACAAAGCCGCTCTACGTAAACGCATCGCATTCCTAAGAACTTTGGGTAATCATCATCAACTGCGGCGGACAAAGAAGCGTGTTTCACGAAGCGGCTCCCTCAACGCACATGCTCCAGACCAAACCACGGGACGTGCCATCTCTGACCACCTAAATTCCGCCTCAAAGATTCTGGAGTCATCGATGTCAACTGTTGATGGTCTAGAATACAATGGTTCGACTTCGAATACAGCAGTTGAGGCGCCGGACCAATGTACTCTTGTTGCGCCCGGGAAGACTTCACAGACGTTGTCTACGCCTCGAACACCGTCCTCTGCTCTCGAAGCTATTCAAGAAGACCAGTCGCTTGACACGCTCATTCCTGATGACACCCGGTCAGTGAAGTCAAGTCAAAGTGCGAAGATCCGTAACATCCTCAAGAGGACTAGCTACAGCTCCTCGCTAATATCGGAGATTCAGAGTGTCTTGAACATGAGGTTCTCGCTCAGCACGCTTGCAAGTTCAAGACGCTGTTCTATTTCTGGGTCTTGCATAACGGATAGTCAGGAGGTTCGACATCAGGATCCACCGGAATTGAAAACAGGCCCTAGTCCTTCGACCGTATTGGAACTTCATCAGCGAAAGGCGGTACAGGCCAATGCGGCATTGATAAACATGTGCTGCTCCAACATGGCGGACTGTATCCATAGATATCTCGGGAATACTGCCAAAGCTAATATTCGAAGAGCGCGCGCTGAAGAACAGTTCACCACACAACAGCAAGCAAAGTGCGCCATCTCTGATGAGGTTCTGCACGCATTATTCTCCTGTAGGGACCAAGCCGAGGAAGCAGTCACTGGGTTAAGGGCGTTCTTGTCAGGGTGCCCAGTTCCGAATGGAGAGTTGACTCTTGATCCGATACTCCGTCAAATTAACGACCCGGACGATTATGGGAATACGACACTGTTCTTTGCTGCTAGATCTGGAGCTCCCATCGATATTCTGATCGATATGCTCCGCTACGTAATTGACGTCAATGCCCTCAACGATGATGGACAGACGTTCCTGTTTTTTCTGGATCTGGATGAAGTCTCTCTCAAGCGATGCTGCTGCGACGCTCCAGCAATGCCGCCGCATTCTTCACAGTTCGAATGCCTCGTTCGACGGCTTGAAACAAGACGCTTCTACTTTGACCATGTTGACCACAACGGGAGACACTTCCTCTTGTATCTATGCGCGTCAACGTCCTTCAAAGGTGACTGGCTCATCGATTTGGCGAAGAGAGATTTAGGGTGGAAGCGGAGACTTCAATCTCTGTCCTGGATGCGAGATTCGTCCGGATGGGTTTTCCAAGACTTCATTGAGCTAAATGTAAACAACGGAGTGTTGGCCAGGTACATCGAAGGGCTGCCCATGAATATCTCTGAGCCATTCTGGCCGCAATTCATACGGGATCATCTTTTGAAAGATGATGAAAGGTGCAGAAGCTCTTTCCATGAATACATTCGAGGTAAAGAGTTCTTGCGCACAACGAGTCTACTCTCCGAGCTCATTCGCCAGAAGAAGGTGGTGTATTGGCCAGAGTACATCAGAGAGTGCATCAACCAATACGACGAGCTGGGGCATACTCCAGTCATGGACTTTTTAGACCGAGTTATCGGTGGACAACTTGATGAGGAGACCATTATCGCGAGGACCCGCGACCTAGTAGCCTTTGGAGTCAATATCAATGCCCGCGCACGGGATGGCAGCACCCTCCTACACATCGCGGCGAAAAGATCATGTCCGGAATTGTTGGTGTATGTCCTATCTGCCGGGGCACAGGCTAATTGGCGCGATGAAGCTGGGTTGACTGCGCTGGATTACGCAGCTGAGAGTCTCACACGCTCCAGGACTTCAAGCGCGTCTACGACGCTTACCGCTCGGTCCCTCAAGGCGGCTATACCACTGTTGGACTATGCACCGGGTGGTATGCTCGAAAAGTTTGCGTCCTCGATGCTGGAGCGGATGGAAAAGCGGGAGCTTCAGAGGAGTACGAATGCGTTGAGTGCGTTCGAGGTAATGGGCCAACATTCCGAATTCCAGACTCCATGGGAAGCCTGCACAAACAAAGTTGCATTGTGACCGTAGTTCGCACCCTGCCACAATTGAATCGCGAGTTAGTTTAGACTTATCCAGGCTTTTAATCAAAAATTTCCAACTTACTTTAAGTCATGTAACACTGCTACGCCTACAAGTAAGCGAAAAGGCTTTTACTGTGTATGCGAAGTTCAGGGTTGTTGAGGTGGCGGATACGCATTCGACGACCTGCAGAACCAAACAGGGCAGGCGGCGGAAAACCGCGGTAATTAGGGCATCGGACGTCGGTTACACGACTTGTAGCTGGCAGATACGGGCAGGTTGTATGCAACATTGTTAGGGGTATGGATCCTGGATCCTGGTCATACGGTGGCAAAGTTCTCGATACGAAGTATAGGTGATTGGGTGAAGTCTACTAAGCACATATCCCATTGAGAAGGAGGGGAAGCAACTTCTGCAGTGATTACCAATCCACAGCCGGAGAGGAGTTTCCGTGGATGATCCTGTCTTGCTAAGCAATGCCATGCTATGCCTCTTGCCTTCCATGCTAATCCCGGGGGTATCTAAATCCACAACAGCCGCAAAGTCGTGACAGTGTTCCTCCCAGCATGAATTTGGACATCCGTGATACAGCAACATGCAGATGCGAAAACCAGATGCCTCTGATTTTCAGATTCATCAAACTCCATAAACACCAATGTAATGGAAACCCCTTGAACGATGCGTTGAAATTGTTGGAAAACTTTGAAAGATTATGCACACCGGAGACAGACTCGGAGTCTGTGAGCCAGTGCAAATGAAATCGAGCTATGCGATGGTCACACGGAGAAGGAACAACGAAAAGACGGGTGGTAATACATCATCTGCAGCACCGTCCTTCAGGGATATCACCCAGTGTCGACGTCAAAGCGCGGATCGACAGCAAGTAGGGTGGGCACGACAGGGTTTGCGCTCAAATGGTACTCGAGAGATGGGGTAAGGGAGAACATCCTGAGCCGTACGGAGTGCTCCGATATGGGTGCGAAGGATATGTCTCATAGGCAGCTATGGCTATCGCAATCCTTGTCACATCCCAGGCATGAAGTTCGTATGAGTCCCCTGAAAGCTGTCGCTAGCCATGAAACTGGTAAAGGCGTCGTGGCCGTTAGTTGATGCAGCCTGGAGCGGTACGCCATTATGGCCTCCGTGCGTGAGGCAGCCAACACACTGACAGCCATCACCGCACTGGCAGGTACCTGTGGCGTCATTGCAGCCCGGAAGCACTAGCTCCTGCCAGAAGTATGATGACGGCGACAGTTGGGTATCTTCATCCTGACTTTCCTGTGGGCTATCTGCCATTGTCGGGGTCGCTTCATGATTCTCGGTCTTTAGCTCCAACGTCGTGTGCCGCGCATGATTTGTGGTTGGATTGATGAACTGAGGGGCAGGAGACGCTTGCGGTTGGATAGGAGTTGAGATAGAGCTCTGCTGCCAAGGTGCCGTCGTAGGAATTGGTGTTTGTGACATTCCGAGTCCATTGCTCATGCTTGCTTGGAATGGTGCCTGCCCACCTGCGAAGGGCATGAAGCTAGCAGGCTGCACGTCGTGGCCGTAGTTCATACTCTGATGTGGCTCCGCGCCGACGCCAGAATGATGGGGGTAGGATGGTAGGTCGTAGGTAGGCGGAGGTAGGGCCCCAAAGCCGCCTGAGCTCATGAAATGGTGCATCAGGCGAACGTACTCTGTCATTGTGGCGTTATTGGGGTGGGCAGCGCAACCAAAGCAACTGCAACTTTCTCCGCAGTGACAATTGTGCTTTGTGGCAGGAGTTCCAGTGTGATGAGCAGCATATAACGGGCTCATCGGAACCGAGGCTTGTTGCTGAAATCCGGACACATGATTGTAGATGGGGGTATTGAAGGGGATCGGCATTTCCATTCCCATTGTCCTAGACGAGTTATACTCGAACCCTGAACTCATGCCGTTGTACTGTTGATGGTGGTATTGTGCTGATTGCTGGAGCTGGGGAAACTGTGAGTGTGCATGTGCTCCAGCATGATGTCCGTTTGCGTGGTTGAAGTTGTCAACTAGGGGCAGCTGGTCAGACCCAGAGCAACATGCCTTCTTGACAGGCGCGATTTGAGACTGTTCCTGAGGTCTGCTACCACAGCATGACCCCCGCTGTGGTTCCACAGCCGAAGCTAGAACTTGGGGAGGTGCTTTTGATGCGCAGCAACTAGAAGTTTGTCGTGATTCAGATGTGGACGGCGGAACAGCAGGGACTCCTACGCTGTAGCTTTCTCTACGCGACGGCGAGGAAACGATTCGAGGCGTAGAGCTAGCGCTGGATGGAGGGGATGTCTCATCACTTGAACTCTTCTCCGAAGGCACGAATGAAGTGTTGGTGGGAGTACGAGTGGCGACGGAAGTTGAGTCGATTTGGCCTTTCTGAGAAGCTTTGACGACTTCTTCGAGTCTTTCCAAGGTGGCGGGGCTGAATGTATTGGTCGATTTTCGTCCTCGGGACTTCTGTACCCTGGTGCTGGATCCAGACACTGCAGACGCTGGTTGTGATTGACCTGAAGGACAGGCACACTCGGAAGCTGCTGAAGACTGTCAACGAGCTGCGCACTGGTAAGCGGGGGAGTACATACACTTGGGAATCGTGTAGTTAATGACTACTCGCTCACAGCTACACGAACCGCTCGGATGTGGGCAACTGCTCAGCGGGCGGCCCGGCTTACGCACCTCCAACAACACTCGATCACGATGGTCGCATTTGGAAGATCGATGACCCCGGATACAAGGACCACTTAAGAAAACATCAGTGAGATGTGTGCACCAGAAGCACGTTGGGTCGGGTCGTATGCGGTGACAAGGCTTGAAAGGAAAGAACGAGAGCCTACGTACCATGCCACCTTCTTCTTCTCTCCATTGATGTCGGCCAACATGTTGCTGCTGGCCGAGCGCACGAGCAACAGGAAACTTGCTCACAAATTGGCGGGAGATGGTTCGCCTCGCCTAGACTACTAGGCTGGTGGTGGTGGTGGTGGTGGTCCCTGTGTGCTGGAATACAGACAAACAGGTACACGCGCCGATAAGGGTGCTCAGCCCTCAGCCCAGCTCAGCAACGCACGTGGAGCGCTGCAATGCGGGGAGGCACAGTGCGATGGTAGTACAGACGGGTCTTTGCGCCGCCGGGACGTCTGTGCGATCAAGGGACCCGCGTGGCTAGGAAACGTCCGGGATGGCTCGTCGGACAGCCGATTCGAAGTCGCAAATTGCAAGAAGCCGTCGGGACGTGGGTCGCAGAAAGTGAATTGAGCGAAGGGGAGTGAGCAGGAAAGAGCAGATTAATCGGCAGGATGTGGACAGGGGAGGGAAGCGAGAGAGTGAGCGGCGTGAGCAGGAAGCGGCAAAGACAGTGCCGACGGACTGCTCCCTGGGCAGAGGCCTGGTCTGACGATCGTGGTGCTCTGGCTGGAGGTTGCTGTAGGGTCCGCGTCGGAGGATGAAGATGTTGAGCGGGCAGCGGCCGGTTTGGCGAATGCTGGCGAATGCTGGCGACGGAGCTGTGGGCGTGACGATGCGCCTACCGCCGTATTCGAGGTGTCGTAGCCAGGTTGTTGCGGCTATCCCAAGCCCTGGCTCGCCGGAGGGTGTGCAATGGCTTGACGTCTGGCTGTGGGATGCAAAGTGAGCAAGTTATTAGTCAGGCGCCGTGTGGGCTCCATGCATGGTGCGCTAGGTCTCGGACCGCCGTGAGTACGCGCGAATCTTGAAACTTAGTAGAGACTCGTCGTTTCGTCTTGGGAAACGGCGCCAAACAGATGGCGCTCGAGGTCTTGCCATGTTCTGGTCGGGGGAGCGAGCGTATATTAAAGTGTGGTCGTGCCTTCAACAAAGGCCAGGCCTCACTGTGGAGTGCCGAGGCGAGTCCCTGCATCCGGGCCCTATAACCGCAGTCGCCAGCCACAACCCCAGGAACGCGTGGGGAGACCCATGAACTACCTCAGTCATGTGCCACTGTCAGCGCGTCTTCAAGACCGCGTTCTCGTGGTTCACAGCCTTCGACGACCGCTCCTCGCCTGCTTCTATGGGTCTTCCGGTCTGGGAGAGCGGACGTGGCGTCATCGCCTGCACATGTGGCCTAGCCGAAATCTTGGCACCGCTGGGAGGGTCACATGATGCGGGGGCAATTCACCTCTGCAAAAATCGTACCTTGGTAGCACCTTGATCGTGACCGAAACCCGCTGCAAATGACCTCAGATTCCGAAGAAGACGGCGTCGACCTCTTTCAAGAACCACACGACTACTATCAGCCGGAAAAGACGGCAACCTTCGCATGCCATGAATTGTTGACAGGCACAGAGTTGAAGATCAGATTAGTGGGCCACAATCCTCTTTGGGTAAGCGATGAAGCAACAGAGCCTTATGACAGGCGTCTGCTAACTTGGCCAGGGTCACTACCTCTGGAACGCTGGCCGTACGATCGCACTGTATCTTGAAAAACGACAGCATGAGCTCATTGAGAATAAGACAGTCCTCGAACTCGGAGCTGGTGGTGGCCTGCCGAGTCTCGTCTGTGCCGTCAATGGCGCTTCGAAGGTCGTCGTTACCGACTATCCGGATGCAGACCTGATAGAGAATCTGGGGTACAACATCGACCACGGGGAACAGCTGCCGACTCCGTCTAACATTGTTGCGGAGGTACTTTGCGCCAATTTTTTCCTGTTGCAAGGTGACTAACACGATCAGGGCTATCTATGGGGAGCATCGGTCGAAAGTCTGACCAAGCACATACATCCCGATTCTAGCTTTGATGTCCTGATTCTTGCGGATCTTTTATTTAACCACTCCGAACATGAGAAGCTGGTGAAGACCGTACAGTTGACGCTGAAGAAAATCCCATCTGCGAAAGCCTACGTTTTCTTCACTCCCTATCGACCTTGGCTTCTCCAAAAGGACCTTGCATTCTTTGACCTGGCCAAAGATTCTGGCTTCACGGTCACCAAAACCTTCGAGAAGGTAATGGACAAAGTCATGTTCGAAGAAGACCCTGGGGTGAGTATAGATAACCTCTTCCGATTCCTATCTGCTGAAATTTGAAGGACGAACTGCTACGGCGAACAGTGTACGGCTACGAGCTTAGCTGGGCGAGTTTCAGGTGACGTACGAGGCATGGTAGCCTCTACATATGAGATTATGGCACAGCAAATGAGTTATCACGGCCTCACAGAGTATGTGGCGTCCGATAGTCGGTTATAGGCCAAATCTGGACCAGCCATTTCGTGCTCAGACATTGTCATGGAGTTCGAGCAAACTTGAGCTTCACAATGTCTTGACGCCCCCTAGCCAAACTTCCAACAAAATCTCATTGTGCATGGTCATGGATTGTACTTCTACATTGTATTAAACGTATACAGTATAGCCACATGTCTGATTCTTATATTATATACGCCTCAGACTGAACTCATCGCTCCCCGAATCTACGTTTCAGAGCTATAATCAGCATGTCTCCTCGTACATTCCCGATCACCTCAACACCTCTTGCCATCACTGAAAAATTCATCATCTACTTCGATAGTGACAGTGAGTCGTCGTCTGCTTGCAGCACACCATACTCGGAAGCTACTGAGACATCAATTCTCGAAGTCTCCGACCCCATCCAAAGGGCGAATAGCGTACCAACACCACCTCCTCGCCCGCTTCAACCCCTCATAGAAGATTGGCTCGAGGCCCGCAAATGCCAACTGGGCGAGGCATGCATCTCCTCACGCGAAGCCGCCATTCACAATCATCTATACTCCAGTCCCGTCACCCCCGCCGACGTCAGACTTTTAATCCCGCAATGCAATCGAAAGCCATACACCATCATCAACAAGATGTGTACCAACATAGGACTATTTCGCAGCAGGGGTCAGATTTCAGATGTCGAGCTTGAGGACATCTACATCCATCTCTTCACGGCCGCAGATCCACAGCTCGTTGTGTACGGCAAAGCGCACTCAAATGTAGCGCGTTTCCAGCAGCGAGCTGAAGGGTCAAAGCGCAAAGCGGAAGAAGAGAGGGTAGCTGAGCAACAGAGGAAGATGGAGCAAGAAGCGCGGCGGTCAAATGCTGGAGGGAAGAAATTGAGGAGGGCGAAGAAGGGTGCGGCACAGGCTGAGCTGGTATGGCGTCCGCAGAAGATATCTTCTGCAAAGGCAGCACTCGCCGCAAAGCTCCAGAAGTTAGAGGTGGAGAAAAGCTTTACGCAAACAGGCACGGAGTTCAATTTGGAAGATGAAGAAGACTTGTCCGGCCTGCTCAACGGATTCGATCGGTCATGCATCTTCAATCGGAAGGGTGAGGCGATTCATGTACGGCTGCCTGCCATAGCTCCGAGTTGTTCTGGAGAGGAAACGAGCACTATCGGGAAGGGGGATGTTGAGACAGTCGAGGCGGAGTTCAGAAGGGTCGAGAGAGCTCATCCTTGGGCCAAATCTGGTTCGATACCTATTTTCCTCTTTCACAAGAAGAAGGGGAAGAGGCCCACGATTCATCTTCCCGAGCCTGCTCCGGGTGCCGTTGCAAAACATTAGTGCGATTTTCTGTTGTTGCTTTTTTCGTCGATTCGTAGGTTTCGACAATCCTTCGTGTCGCGGACAGAGTGTTACCAAAGTGCGTTCGTTCACTACTTGGCTTGCTGAAAGGGCTGTGTAGCTTTAGCTGTTCATGGTAGGTACACAATGCAATGCCTTTCCTTTCTATTCATGTTATCTTCTATCCTCCTATATATTGATATCTGAACGTGTCCACCTGATACACTAGCTTAAATGTGCCGTGTAGATGAAAATGCTCGTGCTCACTTCATTGATGGTAATCCTTGTAAGCACAGAATTATCCGTGTTCGGAATCCAGATCTATAAATCCGTAAGCCGAAGAATGCTAGTAGAACCTGCGTTCAGCAGTGTTGTCGGAGCAAAAGTGCATCGATTTGTTTAGAGGTGAGATGCACGGAAATCTATCACACTCCGGAGCATCCAATGACGACTCGTCACGCAGTCCTGGGTCCTCGTCGAGCACATATTGGGCTGCCGGAACAGCGATGGGAGTCGGATATGAAGGTCACACGCTAGGCGGAAAAAGCTTAGTCACCGAGATTGCTGCTGCCACATTCGGCCTCACCACCGGTGACGCTCTTCGGAGCCTCCAAAGGCACCAGCATTCATTCATAACCCCAGCCATCCCAGCCACCCTGCGCGCCGACAGCCGCTGGCTACAGCGACACATCATCAATTGGCATCTCTGCGACGCCCGCCGACCCAGCCGACGCTCGCTCTGTCATCGAATAAGCATTTCCGTCCCTTCCGCCATCGCGCAGCTACTGCCTGCCACGCTATCCGGACTCCCTCAACCTCCCGAGGTCCTCAATCTCGCGCAACATGTCAGGATACCAGCAGTACGGCGGAAACCCTTATGGCCAGGCAGAAGCTGCAAACCCATACGGCGGCAGCTACGGCGAGGCGAACCCATACGGCGGTACGGTAAGCTAGCAACTTTCCATCACACAAACACCAAGCGCGGCGCACAATGCATCCAGACTGCGACTGACCTGATCGCAGAACGAGCAGGCCCTGAACCCCCCGCCCCCATTGAACCATGGCGATTCAGAGTACTCGCAGGGCTCCCAGTACTCAATGCCCAGCGCGCAACCGACACACACCGGCGGCGCTCCGCTGAGTCGAGACGATTTCCTGGCGCGCACCGAGGGCGTCAAGAGCCGAATCAACCATCTCACTTCGAATATCCAGGAGATCGCGAGCATTCACCAGCGGCTGATATCGTCCCCGGATGATCGTGCTTCGCGTCAGTTAGAGAGCATCGTCTCAGACACCCAAGTGCGAAACACCCAGATCAAGGATGAGATCAAATTCCTCGAGCGCGATGCAGCACGTGAGCCGCAGAACAGTTTCAAGAGGACACAGGTAGATTCGGTGAAGCGGACTTTCAAGACACAGCTGGAGGACTATCGCAAGGAAGAATCCAGCTATTCGCAGCGCTATCGCGAAGCCATTGCCAGACAATATCGTATCGTCAATCCGGACGCGACAGAGTCTGAGGTGCAGGAGGCCGCCAACGCGGACTGGGGTGATGAAGGCATCTTCCAGCAAGCGGTAAGTTGAGGCTGAGCGCAAGGGTAACGACGAGCCTCTAACTCCACGACAGCTCAAGAGCAACCGCTCCGGCCAAGCTTCGAGTGTGCTGGGTGCCGTTCGGGCTCGTCATAATGACATTCAACGCATCGAGGCCACAATGAGCGAACTGGCAACGCTCTTCATTCAGCTCGACGAGACAGTGCAAGTTCAAGACGAACCTGTCAGACAAACTGAACTCCAGACCGAGCATGTTGTCGAGGATAGCAAGGCTGCCAACCAACAATTGGATACAGGTATCGAACATGCCAGGAGGGCGCGGAGGCTCAAATGGTGGACGCTGCTCGTTGTTGTCCTCATCATCGCTATTCTTGCACTGGTGCTTGGACTCTACTTTGGGTTGAAGAAATAGTCAAACGTCAACAGCAGCATGGAGCGCGAGAACGCCAGCACTGACAATTCTGATGGGAGTGGCTGGTGCTGGAGGGTGAAGAACAAAACATTCTGGAGGCCTCTGCCACCATACTGACGCTTATAATACTAATTTGGCTTGCACGCTTTGGAGCCTTGATGTGGATACGACTGTCTGTTTGGTAATACTCTGTACATTCACGATAATTGATTCAATTGGCGACGCATCTTGGGTGTGCTGAAAGTCTTTGCTTTGTCCTTGCAAATGCTGACTGGAAGAACTGAAACAATCATGATGATGCAACGGTTGTGCAGCGAAGTGAATCGGGGGCAGCTTTTGTACAAAGACGCATCATCCCAGAGTAGAGTCAGGAGAATATCCAAAAACACGACGTCTCACGGGCGGAGATTTGGAGTCGAGGTAGCCAAGGCACTATATATATTCACAACACCGACAATCTCCTCAGGCGGGAAGGCGGCTGGTGGGGAGATATAAGCTAACCCCTTGATAGCCTCAGGCATCTCGTAATCTGGCATGATAGTCTGACGCCGGCCGCTCAACGCTGTGGGGAGGCTGCTCTCGCCTTGGGTCACAGATAGCAGCGCAAAGAGTCGCCTCCCAGGGCGAATCGACAGCGGATCTATCGACGACGGGAGAAGTGGCGGGTGCGCAACGAGCTAAAAATGAGCTCTGAATTTTGGCGGGAGCGGAATCGTCGCCCGCAGTGCAGGACGGCGGCAGACTGGAGGCAATCGACGCCTTGATCTCGGCCGCGATCCTGTTTGAGCGCTGTGGGAGCCAGGTTAATTTCGATCTCCATGGCCGGCGAGAGAATGACGGCGGCCGCGTTTCAGAGAGCGGTGATGCTCCAGTGCAGCTCCACCAATGCTGCGGGAAAAAGCTGGATCAACGGCGGGCCCCGTTTGGACATGGCAAGGCTTCGGGGCTCTTGTTGGCTGCTTGGAGCGCGCCGAAGGGCTGCCGTGCGGGTCTTGTGCAGCGCTGGTGCGGCTTGTTCGCCGCTTGGCCTCGCGCGCGTCGCCCCTGGAGGGCCCTGGACAAGCTTGGGAGGCTTCGCAATTGCCAATTTTGGCCCATCCTGGACCTCTGGCGAGATGGCGGCCAATCAGCGCCTTCCCCAGCCCTGCATTCCACTACCCGTGTTAAAGGAGGTCCCCCAACCTGTTTCTCTCCTTCTTCAACCTCATCCTCGCTCGCACACACTTGCCAGCGTGCTTCCACCCATTTCTCCATCTTCTAATTGCCCTTTTCTGACACTCGTTTGTCCGAGCCAACGCTCGTTTTTTAATCAGCCCCTACAGTCGCTCACTGATCCCGTCCGCTTTTTCTGTGTTTATCACGAGCTTTTGCTACGTCCAAGTAGACTGTTAGAAGGAAATCCGTAATCTGCATCGCCATGAAGACCGCCGCTGCTCTCGTTGCCGTTTCCGGCGCCCTCGCTGCCGCCACACCCACAAACCCGCTCCAGCCTAGAGCTTCGGGCAGCTCCATCACGCCTGTCACTGTCAAGGGAAACGGTATGGATGAAGCCCGGTGGCGCTGCAATTGGCGTCCTCGAAGCTCGACTAACACGTAGCACAGCTTTCTTCGCAGGCGATGAGCGTTTCTACGTCCGCGGTGTCGACTACCAGCCCGGTATGTCGGCGTGTCTCGATCCCAGGCGTGAACAACACTGACAACGATAGGTGGCTCATCCGAGGCGAAGGACCCCATTGCCGACGCCGACACGTGCAAGCGCGATGTCGCCAAGTTCAAGGATCTTGGCCTGAACACGATCCGTGTCTACACAGTCGACAACACCGCCGACCACGACGAGTGCATGTCCGCGCTTGCCGACGCCGGAATCTACTTGGCTCTGGACGTCAACACTCCCCTCTACTCCCTCAACCGCGCGGAGCCTGATGTATCTTACAACAAGGTGTATCTGCAGAGCATCTTTGCTACTGTCGACAAGTTTGCCAAGTACGACAACACCCTGTTGTTTTTCTCTGGCAACGAAGTCATCAACGACGACGCTACCACGTCCTGCGCTCCTTATGTGAAGGCTGTGACCCGCGATATCAAGTCGTACATCAACGCGCGTGGCTACCGTTCAATTCCCGTTGGCTACTCGGCTGCCGATGTTGAGTCCAACCGTTTCGAGATGGCCGAGTACATGAACTGTGGCGATGATGCTGTCCGCAGCGACTTCTATGCCTTCAACGACTACTCTTGGTGCGATGGCGCGTCTTCGTTCACCATCTCTGGCTGGGACAAGAAGGTGCAAAAGTTCTCCAACTACAGCATCCCTCTCTTGTAAGTTGCAAGCCGTCGCCTGGGGATTGTTTGTCATGCTGACCATTCAAGCCTCTCCGAATACGGCTGCATTACCAACAAGCGTACGTTTGACGCAGTCAAATCCATCTACGACGATGACATGACGGCGGTATACTCTGGTGGCCTCGTTTACGAATACTCTGAGGAAGGCTCTGGTTACGGCCTGGTCAAGATTAGCGGTGACAGCGTTTCCGAGCTCGACGACTATGCGTCGCTCAAGAAGGCTTTTACGAACACCAAAATCCCTACCACCGATGGTGGCTACAAGAAGAGCGGCTCTGCTTCGGACTGCCCGACCAAGTCCAGCAACTGGAACGTCACCATCAGCTCCGATAAGCTCCCGGCTTTCCCTGACGGCGCTTCTGACTACATGAAGAACGGTGCCGGTGCTGGTCCTGGTCTTCAGGGCAAGGGTAGTCAGACCTCGGGTACCAAGACTACCGACCTTGCTGATGCAGCCGATGGCGCTGTTACCTCTGGTGCTTCATCTGGCAGCGGTGCAAGCAAGGGTGCCGCCTCGTCCGTCCGCGTTCCCGAATTCTCCGTTGCTCCTCTCGTGTGCGGAATGATCGTGCTGGCCTCGACCGTCTTCGGCGCGGCTTTGATCTAGGTTGAAGTCGTGTTGGGGCGGTTGTTTCTCTACATATCTCAGCGTATCATGATTGTCAGCAGCTGGGCATGACGCTTAGTCCCGGCGTTCGGGCTACGTTTTCTGCAATAATTCCCATTCTAGACGGATTTCTTCTTGGAGTTGTCGGCTCATCCTGCAAGAGTACGACGTGGCGTCGATCAGGCTTGCGAACAACATTTCCGGGCATGGATGTAGAAAGTTGTATAATTCATACATAAAATGCAGCTTGCAAACTTCACTGCTTTGAGCACTTGGTGCAATGAAGACACAACGTGACGTCGCTGCAGGTTGACGGGTCCACCACGAAACGCACGCCGCAGTCATTGCACCGCCGCTTATCGATAAGAAAGTCGAGCCCATCTAGCAGAGACAATTTCGTATGGTCTGCGTCGCAGGAGACTGACAACTGAATTTCACCTCGGCCTCGGGCGCGTCGACCAGGATGCCCCGCGACCCTTTGATCGGCCTGGTAGGGAAGCCGTCGTCAGGCAAGTCCACGACACTCAACAGGTGCGGTGGTGCCCCTCCTTCCCACGCGACTCTCAATCTAAGCTTCACATGGGCAGCTTAACAGATGCCACTTCGAAAGTTGGTCCGTAGACGGCTCCGCGTGCTCTTGAACGTTCAATCTAGAACGTAAACTGCTAACAGCTTCTAGGAAATTTCCCGTGAGTTCATGCTCTCCCCTAAGCTTGCGATGCTGCTCCCTGCCTCGCCACAGACCTGGGATGCTGCGGCATGACCCCCATGCACTCCGCATACGATGAGTTCGAAGACTCGTATCTGATGTGAGGGTACTAGGTTCACAACGATAGACCCCCAACGCGCCATCGGCTATCTCCAGATTCCTTGCGCCTGTGCGCGGGTCAACCTGACTGAACGATGTAAACCAAACTACGGATCTTGCGTCGACGGACGGAGGAGTGTACCAATTGAGCTGCTGGATGTGGCGGGTCTAGTGCCTGGCGCGCACATGGGCAAAGGCCTCGGAAACAGGTTTCTGGATGATCTCAGGCATGCAGATGCGCTGGTGCATGTGGTCGATGTGAGCGGAACTACGGATGCGGAAGGTACGCACTCAATCCACGAAGGCGACGAGAAATAGGAACACGAGGAACCGAATATTGGCAAGGGCATTGGTGGCTGACTGGGTGCTTTAGGCAAGGCTACGAGAGGATATGATCCGAGCCAGGACATTGTGTGGTTGCGATCGGAAATCGTGCGGTGGATACAAGGGAATCTGATGGAGAAATGGTACACTCCTCCTCTGTCTCGTTCACCAGATTTCTTTCTTAGAAGCATCTAATAAACATACAGGGGGTCGATAAAACGCCGGCACGTCGCAGTCAGTAAGTCCTTCCCATCTTGGGCTCCTTCTCTCCATTCCTCCTCCTCCAACTTCACCTCCCGCTTCACCTCCTAATAACAGTCCCTCCAGAGGCCACAGCAGTCGAAACCCTGCAGAACCAATTTTCTGGCTACGGTTCCACGTCCTCCGTCGTCGCCCGCGTCCTCGACAAACTCTCTCTCAAAGAGCCGCTGCAAGACTGGTCCGACACCACAATCGCGCTCGTAGTCAACGCTTTCACAGACGAGAAATTCCCCACCGTTATCGCGCTCAACAAAATCGACCACCCCGACGCCGACAAGAACATTGCCAAGATCGCAAAGTCTCAAGACCCAAACTCCATCGTGCTGACGTCCGCCATTTCCGAAGTCTTTCTGCGCAAGCTGACGAAGCAGGGCTTTATACGGTATACAGAGGGTGCGGACTATCTAGACACGAGAGAGGATCTCATCGAGCAGGGGGACCCCGAGGGCGGCGGGCTGAAGGAGCTTGATGAAAAACTGCGTACGCGCATCGAGAATCTCAAGGATATGGTGCTGTACCGGTTCGGCAGTACCGGCGTGGTCCAAGTACTTAGTCGTGCCGCGGAACTATTGGGTTTGGTGCCGGTATTCCCGGTTCGCAATATTCATACGTACACGAGCGGAAGTGCAAGCGCGACGGCGATATTTAGAGACTGTGTGTTGGTGAAGAAGGGCAGTACGGTCGGGGATGTGTACAGGAAGGTGATGGGGGACGCGCCGTTGGCGTACGTGGAGACAGAGGGGGGTAGGAGGGTGAGCGAAGGGGATGAGGTTGGGGTTGGAAAGAATGATATCTTGTCGTTCAAGGTTGGGAGGGCGTAGATTCAGGAGCCTCTCGAAAGAGGAACAGAGTCCGAGGAGAGGCATCTTACATGGTACAGCCTCGGGAAGAGAAATGCCTCCATGGCTCTGCAGCGGCCAATTTTGCTGTCCCTTCGAGGAATACATTCAATACAAACCATTCGGAACAATCTTTATGAGATGTTTTAAGAGACCTTTCGGATAACCCGAAGAACCCAGTCAGAAACAAGACCAAGAAGGTTGACATACGCCATGTCCGTCCATTTGCCCAGAAAGCTTAAACGTGCATGAATGAAACATCGTCGGGTACCACAGGGTGGCCAGGCGATTTTCCGGATGGCCTGTGCTTGCTAGCTAACTCTCAAAGACATTAGTAGGGCATCGCACAGACCATCCGGAATATCGTCTGGCCACCCTGTGGTAGTAATGCTTCAACTCCATGCTAGGGTCAGCAAGGCTCAATTCCGACCTAAGCCTCCGGGATTGCCAGCTAAGCAACTACTGTGTACATTATTCTATCACTACCTAGTCATTAAGATACTCTGCACGTACCACACAAAGAATGTCAAGGATCAATCATCAATCTGTTAAGCAACAATCCAGACTCGCTTTATTTACACTACGACCTATGTACACGCCTTCCTTTTCCCTCCCATTCAGACCCCCAACCCAGACCATTACCAAACCAGTTCAGCTCATCTAAAGAGGGTATATGGGTGAGTATATATACAATAAAAACCCCAATTAAACAAGTCAACGAAAATCATCAAACCATGCGCAGTCTATCCAATATGGGTATTGCCCAGCAATCACCCCAACCCTGGTCATCACGAACCTTCTACTCGATGTCCGGCTTGCCTAGGATACCGCGCGCCATATGCCTCTTGCGCAGGTTGAACTCAACAGCGCGCTTCTGGGCCGCCGTGCTCTGCGTGAAGGCGGCTGAGCCACCGAAGGGGCCCGCCAATGCCGAGTTCTGCATACGCACGATGCAGACGTTGGATGCGCCACCGGCGGTGCCGCTGCATGTCATGCCTTGGGGCATCTGGACCTGTTTATATTATCAGTACAGTACAGTACAGTGCTAGACCTATTGTCCACTCTTTATGGGGGAGGGTATAGGGGCTCATTAGAGAGGGGTGTAGATATGCACATACCTTGACAGGGAAATCCATAGTGGAAGCCGCAGAAAGACCTCCAATACCAATGCCTGGAACATCCTGAGTAACTGTAGCAGGCTGGAACGCCGCTGGGTCGGTGCCACCAGAAGTCGGATCGATCGCGGCCGTGAGCGGGCCTGCGCCGTCCTGGTTGACCTGGTGGAAGGTCATCGAGATGGTGCCGTCATCAGCCGTGGTCGGTAGGCCTGATGTAGCGCCTGTGCCAGCCGCGGCGGCCACGCCCTGCTCTGTCGTGCCCTTGGGCGTCTTCGTACCGGCTGCAGAGGCGGCTCCGGCTCCAGCTCCAGCTCCACCTGCTGCAGCTCCGGCGCCTTTGCCCTTTCCTCCAAGCAAGCCGCCGAGGAGTTGGCGCTTGTTGGCCGCTGTTTGGGCGCCCGCTGCTCCGGCAGTGGCCCCGGTAGCACCGGCTCCAGTTCCCATGAAGGCAGCGATGGCTGCGCCAGCATCAACTGGACCGGCCTTGGTGCGGCCGAGAGCTGAGGCCTTGCCGCCCATCTCCTTAGTTCGGATGATGGAAGTGTCGGCTTCAGCGCCGGATAACGGGGAAGGAGAATCACGGGGAGTGCCATCGGCAACTAGGAAATGGGTAAGATGATTAGAATGGAGATTGAGGACATGGACATAGATGCGTACCGGAAAGACCGGGCATGTTCACACCGTTAGCACCCTGGATCTGGGTGACGACACCGTGGGCAGAGGTGTGGGCAGCAATGGCTGCAATGAGGGCGAGTGAGTAACGCATCTTGATCGAATGTGTGACGAGAGAAGGGTTGGAATTAGAAGTTGCTGGTAATAGACACTTGAAAAGATCGATGTGCTTGGACGAGTATTAGACAAGCGACCGGCGCAAGAAGAAAGTATTAAGGAATGGTAAAGCGAGACTGGAAGTTGCTGAGCTGATGGTGATGAGGCTTTTGGAAGCAGATGGCTGTACACTTTATACAGGAAATTGGCGCCGCGAGAGCCGGCCGAAGCTTGAGCATAGCTAAGCTTCGCTACGCCTGAGTTCCGAGATGCTGCCCAGAATAGCATCCATGAGCTCCGTATGGAGCACAGGGGACCAAAGTCATACCGGGTGAGGCCAAAAGCCACCAGCATGAGACCGGAACTAGGAAGCCCTCAGGAGCCATTGACGCAGATCCAGTTGACCGATGCCAATAACGGTGGAGCTGCACCAAGGCTCGGCACTACCTGTGCCCTGTGACGATCGTCTCCAGGTAGAATACCCAGGGTTGACCATGATGGTAAACAGAACGCGAGACGGAGAAACGATATCGCGGTCGCGGAACGGTGCATTGACGTTTTGGATCTGAGGGCGAGATACCGATGGTGGTGTTTCGGGACCGCCAGTTGTATTCTAAACTTAACTGATTCAAAACACAGAAAGAAGGAAGAGACTCGACGTTGCCGATGGCCAATGGGGTGTCCTGCGCTGTACAGAGATCCGAGGCATTTGGCTGTTTACTTCAGAATATGCATGGATGGAGTGCTTGAAAGGTAGCTCTGTGTTTCAATGCCCCAGGACAAAGAGGCGCAGTTGCTCCATACTGTATTGTGAGGGTTTGGTTTCGTGTATTTGCGAGGAAACGGAACTTCAGCTCGTGGAGCGAAAACATTGAAGCACATCACGGCTCCCTCGCTCAAAACTTAGAATGTTAGCCAGTCTGGTCGGGAAAATATTACTAAGCCCTTTGACATATCCCAAGAAGAGGTATGCAGCGCCCTAGAACTTCAGTCCAGGTGCGCATTCTACATGGCCGTGGATAATGATACAAGCGGATCTTGACATGCCTTGTGTTCATCGCTTTCTGGACACTCGTCAAGTTAGTGAAACTTTAGCAGCTTCTCCCCAGACCAACAATAATTAGAACAAAGTATGTAGCGTTTCGGTATCGCAAGTGAAACTTGGTTTGGTTTGAAGTCGTCTATGTCTTGGCGCTGGCGGAAGACCTACCATCTTTAGGTCGTTTCAGAGCATTGAACCTCGACCCATTATTCAGCTAGCAGTCGAGATCTTGTCGAAAACAGCAAAATCATGGCTCGGATTGTGCATGCTTAGATTGTGCCGCATGAATTGGGAGAGAGGCAACATCTCCCGAGACTCCTGGCGACAAATGCGAGTCCGAGTCGCTGTAGAATGATCCGAATAGATGTAGTAGGTCATGTCGAGGTCTGCTCTACCGCCCCGCCTTCTTCGATGAACACCCGGAATTCTCGTACTTCCTTGATCCACACGTACCGCACACAAATCTCTTGAATCTCAAAGTAGATCGCCTCCGGTGGGAGCAGAGCTTTCCGAATGAGATTGCGGATGAAGAGCAGTAGTAACTTCACGGCACGAACTTGCGCAGTTCGGCCGTAATCAGTACCGTCTGTAGCCTCCATCAAAACCCCATTTGTTCCCTCCGAAGAAACATTTTCGACGGAACCTGGCGGTTGGCCCATTTCCTCGGCAAGTCGTAACGCATGCTGGAGATAGTCACGAATGACCGGATCCGGCTCGATCGAAAACTGTTGCAGTATCTGATCTTGGAGCAGTGTTGTCAAGAAATCGAGATGCGAAAGCTCTATAGGCAGATGGGTGAGCTCCGATACTGCACTATCGCGGTCGTTCTCCAGTCGGCCCAGAATGTCCTGCTTCCATTGCTGTCTGCTGTTCAGCTTGGCCTGCTCGGTAAGAGCTCCCTTTCCCTTCTCCACTGTTGGCTCTGGTGCGGGTGCCCGGGCATCTGAAGGCTTCGTTTCGTAGATTCCCTCTTCCTCGAGCATCTCAATATATTTCCTCGCCTCAAAAGAAGTACCCCATCGCCCCTCGCAGTATTCCTTGTATATACCCTCGGGCGACAGCTGTGCGAATCCGGCGGCACTGTAGGATTCCAGCATCGACTTCAGCACTCCGACTCTGACCGCGTAGATGACTGAAAGGTTCAAGACGCTCGTCGTCTGAGAAGGCACGTAGGTTGGTGGTGACTTGGGCGGAGTCGTTGAGCGCTCCAGTCTCTGAATCGTTTCGACCCAGTGAGACAGGAACGGATTGTGCCTGAGCGCAGTGCCCTCATTCAGCACATAGAGCATGTACTCGCATCTAAGGAGTACCGCAAGATTCTGCCATGACGGCGTTGTGGAAGCTAGCCGTGGTTAGTCCTGAAGCCACAGAGTCGATAGAGTGCTGTATCCAGCGTACCCTTGCGCTCGGCCACATCAAGCGTGTTTTTGAGCCTCAAGCATGTCTCAAATGGCGACTGCGTATGTGCGAAGGATCCGGCTCCAGACTCAAGCAGACGTCGCGTGGTGGTCTCGAGTGAGTCGGTCGTGTTGCCCAACGATTCCGTTTCGTCTGTGGTTAGGGTTGCAGCGATATCCATTTCAGCCTCACCCTGCGACTCGAAAAGGTGTGTAAATGCGCTTTCTGCGGTTGTGGATACATGTGGTTTCGGCGGCGACGAAGATGCTCAAGGTGACACGGTGCCTTTCGGGCGTCCGTCGCGTTCACGAAATAGAAGCGCGCCTAGTGCCAAGTTGCGGTCAGCCGCGGTCCAAGACGTCACCCGCCGATGGGAAATCCACAGCATCGTTCGCGCGTTGGGCTTACGTGTCAAGCAGCACACATGGAACTATGGAATACAACGGGCTTTGCATCTAGGTAGTATTGAAGGTGTCGAATATTCCATGAGCAAACATTTTCACAGATGCATGTATGAGCATCGGATAGTTTTTTAATGTTCATTGGTAATTATGCTATGCTGGACCAGTGCTTCCAATACGTAAGCCTGGAAAGGATACCCAAGATTCGTTCCATGCTCCGCTGTCGTGAAGGTCGAGTGGTCGGACTGCGAGTGATATCCAGGGAGAAAGAAAACGACAAAGCTCGATCGTAGCTAGCGGATGTGCCGGATGCCACCACTTGACAAAGCATGACCACATCCACAGAAGCTAAGCGTGAGTTGACGACCATGGAGCGTGTCGTGCTGGACAACCGTCGTAACAGCCGAGCATGTCGAATCGAGACGTTGACAACAGAAAAAGAAAAGGGTATCGTGAATGGTGCTTCGTCATGGCTCCCGGCTAAAACTTGAGTATAATGTACAGCGCGTGGATGATGCCCTGTTGCAGTGATTAGTAAATCAGGCAAATGCCGAGAAGCATTGGGAGACTTACGGGAATGTAACCCAAGATGGTCAACAGGATGTTGATGAGGAAGTCGGCATTGCATCCGCGCTCGAGGAAGACACCTAGAGGAGGGAGGACAATGGCGAAGATGATCTTGATGATGTCGCTGGTCAAGCAGTTAGCAGCTGTGGCTGGGTTCGCGTATGCAGTAAGCGCGGAGCGAGAACGAACCTGGCGGTGAAAGGCATGTTGGAGTGCGTGTATTACTCAATGTTCGGGGCTGGTCTTTGTTGCGTATCGAACGGCTGTCTTGGACAATCTGTTGTGGGTAGTTGGTCGATGGTGTGGCTCGTCGAAAGACAGAGGGAGCGAGGTATTTATGGAAGGCGCGGGTTTGTCCTCGCATGACGTAGCAGTTACTGCCGCTATTTACCCCAGTGAACGGCGGCAGGGATCACCAGCCGAGCAGCCAGTGCCAGCCACACAGCACAGCCAAAACGCGCCAGTGCCAAGTTTACTCACTTTCCACATGTCCACTTGGGCCAATTTCAAGGTCACACCACATGATGCAGCTTGGAACTTGGCCCAGGGCCTTGTACAATTCGTCACTTCGCCCGGTCCTGCGTCCGCACACGCGCGTGACGACGTTGCATGTAATTGCCCTTCCAACTTTTCGGCTATCGGCAAACTGCTTTGTGCTTTGTGATATGACGCCACACTCTGTGGCGGCTGCGTACGCTTGGATAGCAATGAGTCTAGATCACGAAAAGGTTTACGGCCACCTGAACAAGCTTGGTAGCGGAGGCTCCCAATATTAGAAGTCTCTAGCCGGCTATACGCTTGGCCGGGCGAGGGCGGTTACGAAGGAGATGAGGGATTGAGGTGGTGTCTTCAGGGAGAGCTGACCACACCACCTCTTCCTGGCTTTCAGTAGCAAGTGAAGAGTGGAGAGTAAAAGCTGCAGAAAGTTCACCAGTAGTACTTTGTTCGGTCAACTCCACGCAATGTTGCTCGTAGCTACTTCAAGCTGGTATGCTTCATTGAATCGCTTTGTACTGATACATCCATTTCATAAACTCAGGTCGCCAATTACGAATTCCGTGCTAATGCAATGGGTAATCCTCCGTAGCCAAGCCAAACGCCCATCATCCATCGCCCATTCACCGGCTACCATCCTCCATGTGCATGCTAGATAGCGAGCGCCTACTGCTTGTTCTGCAGATCAGTCTCGACGCCACGCTGCCTCGCCTTGCCGTCGTCGTGCTGCTTCTGCGCCTCCTCCTTTTGCGCAGCGTTGCCCGTCAGACCTGCAACGGCCCCGCCGATGGTACCGCCAACGCGGTCGCCGATGCCCTTACCGAGATCCGTAACCTGGCCTTCGGCTTCCTCATTTTTGCCCGCTGCGTTCTGCCGTCGGCCCTCCTCCTGTAGTCCCGTCACGCCAACGAATCCGCCGACGCTGTCCTTGAGGGCACCAACGTTCTGGTTCCATGCGCCATCGGTGCGTTTCGGGTCGTCCTGGGCAACACCGGATGGCGTGGCTGTAAGGGGTCCTACTTTAGCTGCGGAGTGAGAGAGGTCCTTCTCAACGGCCGCCTCGTCCTTGGTTTGCTTGGCCTCGGCCTGGTGCAATGTTAGAATAGAGAGGTTGCTAGAGGGTTGAAGACAAGAGCGTACCTGGTCGGTAGGGTTGCCAGTGATAGAGGCAACAACGGACTGCGCGGCACCCTTGGCCTGGTCCAGGAGGGACTGGCCGGTGGAGTCTGGGCCGCCAGACATGGTGCTGATTGAAAGTATTTGTGGTAGAAAAAAGTAGAGTCGAGTCGAGAATGTGTGTTCTGTAGCCGTGTGTTTGCTCGTAGGTGCTTCAAGGGCGTTGTGGGGGATGTGCAGAGTCGGACCCTGGGTGTGTTTATATGTGTTTTCTGCAAGGAGGGGCAGGGGCCGTGTTCGCATGTGAGTTGGTGATGTCATACGTGGCTGCAGCCTCGCGGTTGACGCACGCGGCGCGGGGCATGGGTCGTGAATGCCCAACACAGATTCACAGACAATCCGATGCAAAGCCATCCATATCCGTCAACCCAGAGCATGGTGAACTGGCCAAAAGCCTTCGTCAGCCTAGCTCATTCCATGCCCTGCTCCGCAGAGTGTGTACATCAACCGAATGAGAGCTTCCTGTGGCATGTTCATTCACGACCAACAGCTCCTTCACAGCAGGCGTACGCGCAGTCAGCCCAACCAGTTCATGCACGCGCGCACGGATCTCGATTTAGGCCGTGAAAGAAGTCTCGGCTCGGTCAACTGACCCGCATTAGGACGAAACTTTTCATAATCGTGCTATCGTGGTATAATGTCGCGGGCTATGACGCCATTTCTCTACTTTCTTTGAGCTGCTGAGACTGCTGAGTGAAGATGCCCCACCCCAGTCTGACCAACATTGTACAGGGAAACATGCAAACCACCTTCGTCTCGGCTACCAGTGGCATATCTGTGGAGCTGTTAGCACGAACGAAGAAGCTTCCATGGGTATACTTACGCCGCCTTCGCTGTCATCGACAGACCACGTTCCGGCTAGGCCAACGATTTCAACCTCTCCGTCGAGGTGCTCGTTCATCTTCCCGAGTCGCGCAACACCATCATTGAAGGCCGCAGGTCCATTATTCAGCAGACGACGTGCCCAAGCATCGATCGCTGGTTCACCAGTCTCATCACGAGCTTGCTTCAAGAACGATATCAACGCGGTACCGCCTGTCCCTCGAAGCTTCCTGCTGTCCCCTCGGTGAAGAGCATTCGCGATGTTCATAACCTGACCAGCAGCCTGCTTAGGGCTCAAAGACCGGGAGTTTGAGCGTGACTCGCGTGATTTGACGATGATGTACCTGGAGACCATCTGGATGTGTTTGTCTCGAAGAGCGCGCAGCATTGCCAACGCAGCATCAAACGCAATCACCAACGCCCTGTTCTTGCGGTTTCCAGCCACGTACTCCCGGATGTTGGCAATACTCTCCATGTGCTCGAGGAATCGTCGATGCGGTCCTGGCATGTACTTTCGCATCTCGACGATGAAATTGTGCGTCGGCGCAGGTACTGGGCCTTCAGAATCCGAGGAGTCGGCACGCTTTTCGCCGGTCGGGCGATGTTCAACCCCAAGTACGATGTCGAAGAATTGGATGACAGAGCTCTGTGCATTGCTGCCACCGCTAAACTGAACATAGGGCTGAGTTCCGGTATTGTCGTCAAACATGACTCCATTTGGCAGGCCAGCACTGGCCATATTCTTGCTACCTGCCAGGAAAGGTCGAATGCGGTGATAGAAGACATGGGGATCGCAGCTCTCGTACATCCGTTCGAGAAGCGCCCCAAGGTCGTCCAACCTCTCTGCGAATGAGCGTAGGCATTCCGTAACAGTTGCGCTATCTTTGCATCTTGCTGCACCGATCGCTTCTACCATCATGGGTATTATGGGTCCGGCTGTCGCTTCAATGGCTGTGGAGACGAGGTAGAACCATGATTCGTCTAGTGATCCGGTGAAGGTCATGAGAGTCGACAGATTGTCCAATGAATCGATCGCTTCACCCGTAAAGAGGGGCCTCCAGTTCCACAGGACGACTCCTGCGTAGGTAGCCACAGCCGGAAGCTCGAGGTGCTGACATGTTTGGAGGAAAGGTATGGATACAGACGGCGGGACGGTCTGGATGAGGAAGTTAGTTTAGCTTCGCTTTTGTTTAGTCCGGGTAGGGAAGGCTTACGTCGGATGGGGTAGCTCCTCCCCAAATGTACGCATGAGCGATGAAACCCAGAAGAGAGTATGCCCTCCTCCACTCTGGCTCTGTCAAGAGCAGATCGGTCGACAGGATCGGGAGAGCGTCTACTATCTGCCGCAGCCTCTTGCTCAGGATAAGGCTTTGCAAATTTCGAGCCACTGTTTCCCAAGGCTTGTAGTATGGGGCGGGTAGTATCTCTAGTGGTACTTCGGCTGGAAGGAAACCATTGTGAGGGGAGATATCATAGTCGCTAAGGCGAGGGAGTGGTGGAAGCATCGTGATTCGAGCAGAGCAATGTTACCAAAGTCTGAAAGTTGTAGATGCAGAATGTGTCGGATTTCAAGGCTTGTAGACTGAGTGATATTTGTAAAGGCTGATGCCAGTGACTAGGCGAACTGTCGCGTGATGGCAATTTAAGCCTCTGGGTTGGTGCAACAAAGAGGAGGAACTCCGCCACCCGCTGCGGTGCGGGTCGAAATACGTGTAGAGTTGAACAGTCGCAGACCAGTAATTTGGGTCAAGACAGAGAGAAAGTGGGATTGGTGTCGAAATTTAATGTGGCGGCACGAGGCGGAAGAAGCGTTGGTGCAGCGTTGCCTCCAAATGTCGAACGGAGGCGGGGATGCGTTGTTGCAGAGTTATTGAACAATGCGGACTTCCAGGGAGCTGACGCAGCAAGAGCAGTGAAGCGGCGATTTAGAAAGTGCAAAGGAAAGATCAGGCGATGATTAATTGTTACCGCGTCGGGTCCGCGGCCGTGAAGGTTGAGAAGGCTACAATACCTGGGCCAAAGGTACCACAGAAACGTTTTACATTAGAAAGACATCTAGGCCGGCATCGGGCCACATGTCCGTCACCAGGGTCTTGAGAGCGACCGGGGAAATAGTGAGTGATGTTCGATTACAGCTAGAAGGCGGGCACTTGTAGCTAACATTAGTAAACCGTTTAGGTAGTCGGAGGACTAAAGGGATTCCCGCCCCAAGGGGAAATGGAAAAACAAAGCTGTCGCAGAGCCGCCGGCAACGCATGGTGGGGTTTCGTGCAGCAAAAGCTTGAGCTCGGGCGTCTAGATGCTGATCCATCCATGCAGCATGCGTTCCCCCGGTTCTCAGGGTCCAAGTCGGTGGTTCACGGGAAGGCTTTTCGTGCCGAAGTCGCACGCAACAGTCGCGTGCCGTACCGCACCAGGAATGTGAAGGATAGATTTTTGCACAGCGAATCTGTGAGTTGGAGGGGCTGACATATAGCGTCCAAAGGACAAAAACATATGGATAGAGTGAAGAACTGGGGATTCAATGGCTTCCAAAACATCTTGATAGTAAAGTAGCGCATCTATCTCAGTAGACGAGTGTTCGTTCATTCCACAAAAGATAAAAGGACTCTCCGTGAGAAGCCACTGGATCCTAGATGAGGATAGAGGGCAAAAGAATGATGCTCCCTGCCAGACTCGAACTGGCGACCTTCGGATTGCTTAGCTCTGCTAAGTCATATGCGACAACACGATATGAGACCGACGTGATAACCAACTACACCAAGGAAGCTTGAACTGTTTGATAGAAATGTAATCTTTTTTTTTTTTTATATACTATATGCACTGACTACCGAGGATGCGCCTAACCGATTCGCTAGCTCCATTTAACATCGCACCATCGATGTTCCAGGTGTGCTGGTGACAAACTTCGAGGTTGTAGTCGCTATAGACAGATTTAAGAGACTGTCCCGTTCCTTGACGTCTCTTCGCTCTTGAATCGTTATCCCATTGAGCTTATTCCCCCAAACATCGGTACAGAGATCAGCGGTGACCTGCCCCACGAGTACGACTCACTGGCGAGATATACATTGTCCAGGTCGCTCGCTTTGCTCACGGGACAGATGTAAACATATGAGCATTGATGCCTTAACAGAAGAATGGTTGTTTGAGACGAGAATGGTGCCAACTCTCGATTACTTCTCTACAGAAGTATGCTACCTGGCTACTTCCCTTGGTGGCGTGTCAAAGCACATCAACTCTACATGCGGCCACGCTGATAATGCACAACCGCTACATTCGCTGCCATGCGTACAATATAAGAAAGGTCCTCCTAAACCCAAAGATGAAAACATTAGTGCAGCATACCGCCCACACAGGTAGAAAGCAACTACCTAGCCATTCATGAGCTCACCTATCCAATGCCCGCAGAATCTGTATGATCCGTCGAACTGATGAGGCGCTGAAACAAGGGTTCCGGGGTATAACGTCGTGGGAAAAACAATGCGAAAAGCCACAGGCCCCAATAAGACTGTGATAAGTAGAAAAAGCTCCTCGTAAGATCCGGGCTAGTTGTATCCACCCTGTAAATGTATGCTTTTAGCCTTCTACGGCACGAATGCTGGACCAAACAATTTGCAGCCACTACCGAGACTTCTGTGAAATGTTAGCTAGTACTTCTAGTTGAAATAGAGGAAACTCACTAGACTGGCAATCGCCGCCGCCGAAGCCAGATCAGGCTTCCCCGAGACGCTCCGTTGTGCAACTCGCGGAAGGCTGCTTGCGGCGTTCAGCGGGGCTCCCGTGGCGGTGCGTTTAACACCTGCGCCCGACGCTCCCTGTACAGTGGAATGGCGTCTTGGTCCCGCTTTCACAGGTGAGCTGTTCGGCACATCTCGGCTAGACATCGCTCCCGTGGCGGTCTTGACGGTCGTAATGGGAGGCTCCGGTAGCGGCCGAGTGCGCTGCTGCGGGGTCTGTGCGGAAGGAAAGCGTTTCACTGGAGAAGATACGCTGGTGCTAAGGGGGGGTCGCACCCTCGAAGATTTCCTGACGCCTGTTACGAATTCGTGGAGCATAGCTTCGTCAGGCTTCATGCGGCGTTCTGGGTCCCAGCGGAGACATCGAGAGATGAAGTCGAGGAAGGCCTCGTCGTCGCATTTCAGTGCTTGGGTCAATGTCTTCGAACTTGGTCGCCGCCTTCGGCCTTTGGTCGAGACAGTGACGCGAGGTTTCCCTAGAGAATCAAAGAAGAGCTTTTTCCTGCTGCTCTTTTCAATCAAGTGTTTCTCGGGAGGGCCGAAAATTTCCATGATGCACGCCAGCTGCTCCTGTTCGTTTTCGCCAGGAAATATCGGATATCCGGTCAGCAGCTCCGCGAGTATGCAACCCAAGCTCCACATGTCAATTGCTAATCCGTAGCTCATGCCCAGAATGACCTCTGGTGATCGGTAGAAGCGAGATTGAATGTACGTGTACACCTTCTCGTTTTCGAAACAACTGGAACCAAAGTCGATGACCTTGATTTCTGAGTGTAAAGGATGCGCCAGTAGAATGTTTTCAGGTTTCAGGTCGCAATGAATAACCCGGTGGCTCTTGAGTAGAACAAGAGAGCTGAGCATCTGCTTGCAGAATCGACGAATGAGGCGTAATGAAAACCCCTTGAACTCATGGGCTTTGATGAACTCATACAGGTTCATACCCAGGAGCTCCGTGGATATGCATAGATGCCCTCGAAAGTAAAAGCTTTGGGTAAAATTGATCATGCTGTGCTTGTTGTCCGGATCCTGAATTATGGTTAGAAGTGCCAGCTCTGTTCTCAAAGGTATACTTACCCATTCGCGAAGCTTCTGTAGAATGTTGACTTCCACAAGAGCCTGCTGGTGAAAACGCTTCTTGTTCCGGATTATTTTGATTGCCACAAGCAACCCCGTCTTGTGATCCACGCAACGTACAACCTGGCCGAAACTACCCTTCCCAAGCAAATCTACGACTTCGTATCTATAAGCGAGATGGTCGCCTAGCACTATATTGTAGTCACCGCGCTCATCATCGTATCCAAAGTTCAAGGTCTGTTGCTGCAAATCACCAACATGTTTCTTGGCGCTTTTCGTTCCACAGAAATAAATCTCCTTGTAGTCGATGATTTCACCCCTCTCGAAGATGTTGAGGTTCACCATCTGAAGGGCCTGCGAGGCTGTCACTCGCTCTTGTGGCCTAGCTCTTTTCCTCAGCTCGTCCACATCTCGCGCTGCGTGCTCAAAGTCTTTCCTCTTAGAAGCAAGTTTCTTCATCTCCTCGTCGGCTGCTAGATCGTCTCTATCCAGATTCGAATCCAAATTACGGGCCTTCAGAACATTTGTCGAACTCTTCGAACCCAGCATTCGTTGCATTGGTGTCAAGATCGAGGAGCTAGTCTTCGAGGTTGGTTGCTGCAGATTAGATTGTTCGGTGGATCCGCGGGTACTGATACTGCCATTTTGCCTGTGTCCATTAGGTCTCTCTAATTCCGTGTCGCTTGCAACAGTTGCCGTAGATGGCTTGCGACGACTGAAGTCCAAGGATGGCCGTGAGCGATTTGTAGGAGTGGGACTCGTTCCAATAGAACCACTCCACGTAGCAGAGGCCGGAAGTCTCGGTGGGGGCATTTCGCTATGTTTAGGTGGATGCGGTGGTTGATCGTCGCGCTTCTGCGAGGTTTGTTGCGCGTGGGAGGTGTGAGAGGCATGCGTGGCTGCCTTGGATGAACTGCGGCGCCAACCGCCCAAGCTAAGTTTCCGTCTTAGTGATGATCCTGATGAGGGGGTCTGAGGCTCCTCCGAAGTTGACGTGTGCGCCGAGGAAGGTGGGTCCTTTTTGACAAGGGTGCGGGGACCGTTGACCCTCATGCCTTGCATTTCCACGTCCGTTTCACCGGGCTTAAATTCACCATTTGGTCGTGAATACAACCGAGCAAATTCACCGCTACCCTTCGGCAAAGAGTTCGACGCGAAAGGTGTGGTCGTTTGCCTAGTTGGATTGAGTGTAGGAATGGGCATAGCTGATGCACCGAGAAGCGACGCGTCCAACGGTCGTAGATTGTACGCTGAACTGCTGCTGCGGAGTTGTTTGTTAGTGTCACCATGGTCCAAATTGTTGCTCTTCAAGAAGAAAGACGCTTTGGATGCTGTCATAGGGGTGCTAGGCGTCTTATTCGCTGCCCGTTTTGGGGGAGGCGTAGTGTTACGTTCGTCGACCTCTGCCGACGGGACGGGGAACGAAGATATTCGATTGTTGAAGGGCGTTCCGAGAGGAAGTAAATTCAATGGCGGCAACCTTATTGGCTGGAGGCTCTTCTTGTTCGTGTGCGGTACCACCGGAGTTTTCTCAACGTCTGCGGAGCCGGAGCCTACAGTCAATCCTCGACGATGTCTTATTGAGCCCTTGCTTTTTCGGGGAAGTTCTGTCTTTGACGGGTCGATACCCAATGCTTCGATGTGCTGCAGTTCGGTCTCATCTGGGGTGGCATTCTCGAGTGGGTCTGGGCGTGCACACTGGGCGACAGACGCCTTCAATGCCGAGGTAGAGAACGAGAAAGTACTGTGCTCAGGCTCCTTGGGAGACTCATACGCCTTCGGAATAGCGGGCACCGGGGGAACCTCTTCTTCCTCACCACCTGCCGAACTATGTACGCTCCTAGGTTTCGGCGTAGGTAGACGGGAACCCGATAACGCAGGGGTGCGGAGTTGAAGGGCCGAGTTGCCCAGTCGCAGGGAGCTGAGACTTGAATTCGACGACAGCGAAATTCCGGAAGCGTAGGACTTACGATTTTGGTCCGGAGTCTCTCGAGCAGAAGATGGTGTCACGCTCTTTCTGAAAATCAATGCGGGCGATTGCTCCAGAGCTCGGTCATCGAAGCTAAAGTCGGCTTGTGGTGTAGGCGGGCTGATGGGAGCACCCGGGGGGTTTGGGTTCATCGAAAGCCTTTTCAACCGCCGCGCATCCGTCGGGCTTATGGTCCTTGCCCCCAACCCGCTCGCATGTGGCATGGTCGACTGCCGCTTGCTCGTTGAAGATGAAGGTGTCTGGGTCCGTTGTCCTGGAGACCGACCTGGGGAACGCCCGTGATTGGTCGAGAGGGCTGCGGCGTGGTCGGGAGTCATTGACGACGCACTCAGAAAGTTTTGTTGCTTTGAAGGCGCTTGCATCGACTTGGCCTTTGCGGAGCGTGTGGCATTCGGCATTCGCGGCACCTCTCCTCCGGGGTTGGGATTATTCGAGAGCGTGCCGCGGCGGTTGCCGTGGTTGAGAGAAGGCGTACGACCAATGCGGCCTCGGGGAGCGTCGTTGTTTACCTTCGGGACTTCGCTGCCAGCATCGCGGGTGTCCAGGCCGGCGGGCAGCGTGCCAGGTCCTACAGACTTGCGGGGGGCTCGCAGGGCCGGGTTCGCGGGCGGTTGCGAGGGAAACTGGCTCTGGCGGCGAGTTCGGATAGACATGGTGGCGGGAGGGGGTGGCATGGACGACGTTTCGGACGCGGGTGGAGGGTTCACAGCGGCCGCGTGGGTCGGCTTCCTCGACTGGCTGAATCGGCGCATCAGGGACGAACTGCGGGCCGGGCGTGTCTCGGTGCCCGTTCCTGGCGTGAAGACATCTGACCCCATGTTCGTGCGCGGGACGGCGCTCGTGGCAGGCGCCGTCGCTGCCGGAAGAATGCCAACCCCTCCTCCCCCCGGCGCTGGGAAGTCGCTCAAGTTGGGCTCGTAGGCCGAGATGCTGGCGTGGAAGTCGTCAAAGCTGACCGAGGGCAGGAACGAGAAGTCGCCGCTGCCATCGGTCACGTCGCGCGACGCGCTGTACCGAGGGTTGTTGGGCGCCTTCCCCGAGTGCTCGCTCGTGGACGTGGGGAGGAAGGAGCGGCTGGCTGCATGGCCGGAAGCTGCGCTGGCGTCTGAGGTCACCCTGGGCAGTTGCACGTTAGTTGTCTATCTCCTCTGTGCATCGACGGCATCACGGGGCGTTCGCACCTTTGCTTCGACAGATCTAGCGGTCGAGGCCCAAGCGGCACCTTGTGTTGATCGCGAATCGACTGGCGCCGGCCCCGGAAACTTGACCTGTTCTCTGCGGCCGGCGGCCTGGGAGCGGACGGTGGGTTCGTGATGCTTCCTTGCCGCAGCCTGCTGTCGGTACCGCTCGTTGTTCTCGCGAATTTGCGCCGGACGCGTCCCTCTGTTCAACATATCAGCTGTTTTGTCTGCCCGGGCTACCAGGCACACGCTCTGCCCGGCGTGGCGAGTGCTCACCCGCTGAACCACTCGAGTCCTCCGCCGCCGAGTTCGTTCTCAGCACGGGAAGCCCGCTCTCCATTGTTCGTGACGGACCGGGCCTGGCGGGCTGGGTGGTCATGGTCAGCAAGCACTCGGTCAGACGTGCTGCTGAGTATTGACCAAAGCCTGGCGATCACTGCCCGCAGCGCTGGTGCGCAATCGTAGCAATACGTGCACTTAGAGGCGGCGGTAGATGCTCTCCAAGCTCGAGGCTTGGAGTCGATGCTACGGGGACGCGGGCATTTCGATAATAACCGGAGCGAGGGGAGCGAGCGAGGTGCGCAGCCAGCAACCACAGACGGCCCGCGGTCACGACTGGTGCATCGAGTAGAGCAGTGCGTCGAGGGGCGTCTACCTGCGTAGGGGTTCGAGAAGGGAAAGGAGACAGGTCGGGCCTAGCGATGGTAGTCTTGAAGCTTCTCGGGACGGCTTGCACGGTGCGGCCGCCACTAAGATTGGACGTCTTTGATGCCCAGACCCCCCGTCAACGTGCGTCTTCGATAATTATTTATGAAAACAGGGCCTATAATGCACACAAGCAGCTGCCCAGGAAACGGGCGCAACGGCCAACAACACTGCACTTTTCGAAGTCTGGGGTTGCTTGCCTGATGTTCACGCCTCCCGCTGACATGCGGAGCAGCACCTGAGCACAAGCTCAAGGCCGTTCTCCAGTGCAACATCGCGCACGTCTCTGTTGCATGAACCCGCTGCCGCAGACGCTCCGATAGACGAGCACAAACCGCTGGTACAGTAATTTCTAATAGCCCTCGCCCAGCCGCTGAAGCATACAAATTGCTTTACTCTGCATTCATCAACCTCCGCTCGCGCATGTGATGGCTGAGCGAATCCCCTGACAATGAGGCAGTCCCTGCTGATGATACGTGAAGACAATACAACACATCAGCGAAGAGGGCTCATGATTGCTGAGAACCAGTCTTCTGCAATCATACCCCCCATCCACAGCTGTAGCTTACGGGGTTCTGACGCGTGGGTAGTTTTGAGAGAGCGCCCGCATTGAAGAGATCATGCTACGCGCTCGATGGCTCTACAGGTCAAGGAAGGGTTTCCACAGCATGAATGCAAAGCTCGACGAGCACTCTGGTTGCTTTTCTTGGGCACTGCGTGCATGCCGATCGCCATCTGTTTTTGTGCGACCAAAAAGTCTCCTGTCCGAAAAGGGCAGGAACACGGGCCGCGCTGCACATCGCGCAGTGTCGGGCCAACGCCATCGCATGCCAAGCTTCGACGCCACCCAGCACTGCACGTGCGCGCGGGCCGGACACATCCATGGATGCCGTCATCTGCATGCACGCACTTCTCTCGGGCTGTTCTGAACCTCATCGGCCCCAGTGTCATACATCAAGCTAGCCGCGTTATATTCCTGCACCCCGGCCTAACACTCGTGAGAGCCGCTATGCCAAAGTCTTGACGTGAAGATGTGACGCCGATGCCCATTGCAAACGCAAGAAGAACCTGTGGCAGTGTGCGCGCAACGTTCTTGTGTTGTATCATTCAAAGTTAGCTACCCGTTCTGCCCATTACAACCATGAGCAACGACCAGGCGGACCCGTTGGTGAACCGGGACACGCCCATTCCCGTCGTCTCCATAACCAACCATGACGACCCCTCGGCTCCCAGGACTCCAAACGCCGGTGATGGGTCGTCGAAGCGGCTCTCCGCCAGCAAGCTCAAAGAGAAGCTCGAGTCGCTCGGCGATAACATTGGAAAACCAGACTCTCCAAACAGAGTTTCAGATCGGCTATTCACCATGTATGCCTGAATTGCTTGCAAAAGCTTGGACATATGACTGACAACACCAGGCTTCTTTCCCAAGTCCTCCCCTCTCAGGACTATGACGACCATGTTCAAGTCAAGGACAGACGCTCCCGTCAGTATGTCGATCGGCCGTCCTTCAGCCTGCCGGTCATGTCTGGCAACTTTCGCCGCTTCAACGCCCGCATAGGCGTAGCATTCATCTTTGAGAACCGGCTCATACGCCTCTTCAGTTGGCGTCAACCTACGCAGACTCTCTCGTTCCTCTTCGTTTACACTTTCATATGTGTCGAACCTACACTCCTCGTCGTCCTCCCGTTAGCAGCCTGTCTTTTCTTCATCATGGTTCCCGCCTTCCTTGCTCGTCACCCTCCACCACCAACCCATCTCCCAACCGACCTCTACCCGCTATCTGGCCCGCCCATAGCCGGTGCTCGCACAATCAAACCCGCGCCCGAACTGAGCAAAGACTTCTTCCGCAACATGAGAGACCTCCAAAACTCCATGGAAGACTTCTCGCGCCTACACGATGCCGTCCTCGCATTTGTTACACCCCTAACAAATTTCTCCAACGAGGCGCTTTCCTCAATTCTCTACCTCATTCTGCTCTTCACATCCTGTCTGCTCTTCATCACCGCGCACTTGATACCCTGGCGCTTTGTCTTCCTCTTCCTCGGTCACGCTGTTACCATCTCCGGGCATCCGTTCATGCAAGATCTCCTCATATCGCAGACATCAACGACTCTGATCTCGGAAAGGGAGCACGAGGCCCGCGGTTTCCTCCTTGGGCTTTCCAAAACGGACATCGAGCTCGAGACCACACCAGAGACGCGAGAGGTCGAGATCTTTGAATTGCAGTATCGCGCACTGCATGATGAGCAGGGCGAGTATGAACCACAAATTTTCAGCCCCTCACCATACGCCCCGTTGAGTCCTAGCAGAGTGGCAGGCGATAGACCAAAAGGGACGCCTTTCTTTGAAGACGTGCAACCGCCCCGAGGTTGGCGCTGGAGTGACAAGAAGTGGACACTAGATCTATTGAGTCGTGAGTGGGTCGAGGAGCGATGTGTCACAGGTGTCGAGGTGGAGATGGAGGGGGAGAGATGGGTTACGGATTTGCACTATGAGGCTTTGTCTGAAAGCGAGAACGGGAGTGGACGCAAGGACCAGAAGAAAGAGAAGGAGAAACTGAAGAAGAGGGCCGTTAAGGAGAAAGAAGAGAGGGAGAAGGAAAGGGAGGTGCTGAGGCGGGCCTGGGAAGGGAGTGTGCCGTCGAGAAAAGGAGAGTGGAGGAGAAGACGATGGGTCCGGGGTGTGGAGAGAGTCCCTGTCACGAACACGGTCGAATAAAGACCTCGGGAAGCAATGACGTGATGAAATACCTGCAACGTAGGCGTCGGATCTGCGTATCATCTGTCATATCGTCCTCTTAGCGTGTGATACTCCACAGAAACTTGAACATGTCAATTGATTCAGTTGTATTCGCAAATGTCTTCTGGAAAGCGCGGATTTTCGCGTCGTATCAATAATCAACCTCGATGTTCGGCCAAAGTTCACGGTGGGCAAGTGTAACCGAGACGCGCTAACAGCTCGCCGTCGATGCTCAATGCTGCCGTCATGAACTTTTACAACCTCCTTCATGCTACACCCAATCCCCGCGACCTTGCGCAACCCTTCTATCAAGTTCATACCACCCCCGACACAAGAGGCCATCCCACACGGAATCATCTCCACCACAGACGGCCGCAATGGCGACGCCAAACCCACCACAAGCTCCTCCCATTCTCACCCCCGAACAACGCCTTGCGCTCGAACAAAAACAGAAATACGACAATCTGCTCCGCAACCTCGCCATCGGCGGCATCATAATATGTCCGGCCATCGTCCTCATGCCGCCCCGCAAGCTCGATCTCTACACCTTCTCGCTCGCCGCAGGAACCTACCTCTCCGCCGACCATCTCTCCTCGCATTACACGAGCCGGCCATTGGTCCACCATCTGTTACCGGGCTTCTTCAAGTACGATGGACTCCCAACGGACAAGGCGAGGGAGGTCCAAGCAGCGAATCGGAGGGCGGAAGAGGAGCGGAGGAAAAGGGATGGGGCGATAGCGAATGAGCAGAAGGGCATCGTTAACAGGCTCTGGATGGGAGGGGAGAAGGAGGGGTGGAAGGAGAGGAGGCTGGAGGAGGAGAGGCGGAAGTTGGAACAGGGGGAGAGTTATACGAGTATGATTCTGGATCAGATTTGGGAGGTGTGGAATTGGGACAAGAAGAAGGGAGACGAGGGGAAGGTGGAGGAGAAGAAGGAAGATGATCAGCGTAAAGAATGAGGCGTGGGAATTCGGGGGACTATGTAGGATATGTGTTATGCGGAGGGCTGCATTTTGAGGGACGTGGAAAAACGTCGTTCACGGTGGCGTTTTGGGGTTTCTTTCGGTACAGCGACTACAAAGCTCCGTCCTCCTCCTCGTACGATATCGGGGCTCTCTTCCACGACGTACAGCTTCCTCCGCCTAGCTGCTCTGATTCCGGGCGACTCCACAAGGCGTTCCGAATACAAGCTCACAGCTATCGGCTATTAGCAATAAGTAATCGTCTATGCAGACTTGTCCACTCTCTATTGGTTCTAGGGGCGCCTCAAACAGCTTGTCAAAACGGGTATTGCTATCGAACTAGTGCTATGCCAACGGTCTCATCTCTACACCAAAGCACGGGCGGCCGCGCGGGTTCAACCTGCTGATCCGAATGGTCAAAATTATTTCTATTACAATATGTAAGCCTTGCCCGGATGTTACATTTGGTGGTCGCAAAGAGTGGTCGTTTGCTACCGGAGAGCGCCTCCGCAAAGTGCCCTCAGTCCCAACGCCACACATCAATCCGACAAACTGGCCTTTCCGCCCTGTCTCAGCTCGGACCTGCAAAAGAACACTAAGGGGTATATCAGATCAGGTCACACGCTTCTTGCCCCCTGTATGTGTAACGATCACTTTCCATTCGGGCTCCCGATCGATCCGCGTAGGCTGGAGAGATCCGGCGCGATACTGCCATGTCTCACTTTACTACGGATCTCCAGGAGAGTTCCGGAGACCCCTTTCTCCCAACTCTGGAAGATGCTACGTCGTCTTTATTTGGCCCAGATGAATGGAGCAATGAATTCTACTTGCCATTCGACCAGAACACAACCGACTCACCATCGGATACCGGCTGTACCGATGTCCTGGACGATCTGAACATTGATTCGCCCTTCCTACCTTCGGATGGCACGCCAGGCGATCCTTCAGACTTCACAGCTATTCCAGATCTGGGAAATTTCTCTTTTGGATCGACTGTCGATACGCCTGTATCCGGTTCAAATCCCCCCTACCCTTCTACACCAACTCTAGGCACACCTCACCCATATCCTCGCCAACTCCAAATCCTCCAGCAATCAGCCCTCCCCGCGCCTTCTAATGGTCATAACCATGGCCCGCAGAGATCTAGTCATGTCCGCTCCACGACTAGCACCGACGTCCTCCGCCCTCCAATCCAATATACATACCGCAGCCGCGTCAACCAGCCTTATCACCGTCGCTCCTTGAGTCAAAATGATGCAGAGAAGATCGCCACCTTAGTAGCAGCTGGAGGACCAAATCCACAATTCTTCCGCCGCCTACCACCGATCGATCACACACTCAGGACGCACATCATAGACCCAGTCCCTAACGACGCAAACACGATTGCCAATACAAACGCCGTGAAACGGGGAACCGTCCGCAAAGACCCCTATCACAAAAATGCGTCCCATGGTCATGGCCATGGTCACGGCCATGGTCACAGGAATGGACGGGCCCGCCGTGCGGCACCAACAAGCATGCCGTCGACTACGTTCCAATCTGCAACCGAGAATGCGGCTACAGCTACACTTCATGCTCGCCGCCAACTTGCGCGCTCGCAGCAGGTGCCTAAGGATGTACCCGTTCTTCACCAGATGCCGATTGCAGAGAGACATAGATGCAGTCCGAGGATTATTGAGATTGGGGCCATGGCTGTTTTTGACAGTATGGGTAGGGAGCTAGAAAGAAGAACGGACAGAGATAAAGACAGGGCGAAGAATGGAGGAAGGCAGTACCGGACTGATGACGATGTGATGAAGATGCTGGATCAGGTTGAGCTGCACTTGAAGAGAAAGGAGGGCGATACGGAGAAGGGATTGCAGGGTTGTGAAAGTATTCGGAAAGTCCTGAGTTTGAGGACGGGTGGGGATATGCGTCGTGATGGGGATACTGTCAATGGAGAAGAGGGAGAAGGGTCAAAGGCACAGAGTGGTCTGAGATTGGATGGCCAGAGGTAAGTCCATCTTCAGCACACTATGACGGTTTTGATGCTGACTTGTATAGCGATGAGAATCTCCATGATGGAACGAAGAAAGACGCTGAAGTCGACCTTGAGCTTCCAAGCGATGTTTTTTCCGAGGAGGAGAATGAGATGTATCTCAGCACTGACGAGGGTGATCTCTTCGGCCTTCTTCATGACACCTCCGACGCAATTGGGTTCGGCACAGACACTGATGAGACCTGATATGGGGGAGCTATCAAAGATGGCAAGATGAATGCTCCGGTGAAATTGTTTTCTTGCAACGACGACAACGGTCTACAGATTCCGCTTCATGCACATACGCTTATAGATACATTTTGGAATGGGCGGTCATCTGGAGCATGCAGCTCAGCACATATACCCTAGACTATAGACACGAACCTGCGTTTTGACATCCTGAAATAACTCCACGCGCGTGCAAAGGACGAACAAGCAACGCCATATATCCCCTCCATCCTCTCTTGTCCATCCACATCAATCACTCTTGCCCACACCAACAACCTTCCCCCTCCCCAACAATCCCAGCTCCTCCGGCGTCTTAAACTGCATCTGCATCAACCTCCCTGCACCACCTTGCCCATTCCCGCTAGCACCACCCCCTGTCTCCAGATCGCCCCATCCCCCATTTCTTTCCCTCCTCTTCCCAGTCCCACTGCCACTCCTCTTCCCACTCTGCGCCCTCTCATACTCATCTGGACAGCACCAATCGGCTCCAAAAATGCAAAGCAAGCAGACACCCACAAACAGCGCAATCACGGCGCCCAGAAACGCAAACAGCGCCCAGACGCCCGTGTCCAGAAAATCCTCGAGCGCTTGGCCGTACGAGGAGATGCGGTGGGCGAGCGTGCCTTTGCGACCATGGTGATCCCAGTCCGAATAATGCATCGTAACCAAACCCTGCTCTTTAGACTTCGCATTGGAAGTAGACGTAATCTCAGAGCGAGGAACCAGCTCAGCCCTAACAATCTCAAACCCGGGATACTCAAACGCCGACAAGATGGGTCTCTGAAGTAAAACCACTTCAACGACTTTCTGCTCTCTGCTCTCCATCTTGAACGCCAGCGGCGGATCCAAGATCTCGGAATGCAGCGCGAAGACATCGAAATGGAAGAGCAGCGCTGCAGAGCCCGTGATCTGGCGGAGCGTGGAGCGGTAGCTTAGCCCGAAGACGGCGCTGGCACCCGCGCCTGCACCTCCGGATGCGGGTTCGTGACTGACTTCGAGTTGGTTGGTAGCGATGAGGGTGTTTAGGGAGTCTGGGGAGATGTCCTGGACGACTTGGATGGCGTGGATGGTGTGCAGGGTGGAAAGGTGGGGGTAGATGGGGATTGTGTTGATTGAGATGCTGGGTGTGGTGTAGGGGATTGATATATTTAGTAACTAGGATAATATCAGACCATGTAGATTAGACGTATCGACTGAAGATGTGATGTGCCGATGTCAACGTCAACATGAACGCTAGAAAAATATGTCTTGGGGGGATAAGATAGAACACACGTACAAGAGCATTATCATCACTCCTCTCACTCCACGGCTCCTGCTCCCCTTTCGACGTATCCTGGTACAAGAACGGACACCCGTGACATGGTAATTTCGCTATCAGATTGTATCCTTCTTCCACCCATGTTATTTCGGGCGCCACGCCGGCAAGCGTGACGTGCCATAGCGGTAGAACCGCAACGGGCAGCAGATATCGGAGAATCATCGTTGAAGCATGTGCAAGTAATAAGATGCAGAATGGCAAGCCATGATGGCGCAAGCTGAGGTACCAAGCGTCAGGGATCTGCTTGGCGTTTGGCGCTCGATACGAAGACCACGTGATAACGCGTGGGTCGGGTGGCTTGAACGCCGTTCGGATAGGGTGGGATATTCAATTGCAAGACATGTCAAGACGTGGTGCAGTCACTCCGTAGGCTTCAGTCTTGATGCGAAGCTTGCTGTCGAGGCCATCATTACAAAAGTTGGCGGCCAAATGTGGGTTATCAGCTATCCGAAGCTCTCACTATAATTAGCTCAACGTTGAAGCTCCTCTCGAGAAGAGCCATCGGATCCACGCCTGGTGAGAAAGAAGTGGTTATCGACGCCTACTTCTCCACCCCCGATTCCCTCTTCAAGACATGAATGGCTTGCACCATCACTCGTTGATTTTGCAAAAGTCTTGACCGGAAACAGTCGTCTTTAGAAAGGATAGCCAACGATATTCAATTCCTCGTGCGGCTTTCGCAGCAAAGGCTCCGATCCTTGACAGAGCTCTGCAGGTCTCCGCATTCTGCTGGTTTACATCCAAAAACGCCGTCTATGAAATGCCAAGATGTCCTTCCTGCACGTATAGTCCACCATGCTGTTGATGACCGCCCGAGGAAATATGCCTGCAGCCGAAGCCTGACCTCCCTATGCAAAAGCGGATGCCATATCCGGTCTATACCTAATCGTACATGCTTACGCCTTCGAACGCCTCAAGTCATTGACTATGTGTGTACGTTATACGGACCAGATGACTCTAGTCGTCGATATCACTTCCGCTTTCCTCCAACTTCTTCCGCCTCTCCTCATCCATCTCTTTGTATGTGGCGTAACTCAGTACTAAGAATGCGCCAATGATGAGCAGACCGCCAACGATGGCTGCTGGTGTGAGAGGCGAGTTCAGTGGGGGAGGAAGGAGCTGGTCCACAATGGCGACGATGAAGATGGTCAGGAGAGCGGCTACAGATGACAAGACGGGCGAGGTGAGGGAGATGAGGATGAGGAAGGACCCAGAGAACGCTAGGACAAGTCAGTTGGGGTGAGAGGGGCAACGAGGGCTGAAAGAGACGTACTAGCATTGGCCAAGACGCTGATGGCCATCATCCAGGCCTGCTCGCCGCGAGGAAGTCCAAACTCCTCCCAGCCCAGGTAGTGTAGGAAGGGCAGCGGAATCCATAATACAAGGAGGGTGAAAGCTCCAATCAAGCTACCAAATGTATTGGCAAACAGCATTCCTCGCCCTGGACTGCAGCCGTCAGGTGGACATGCCAGCTTCTTGTACAGCACTTCGTAGAAGCCGTACAGCACGCTGCCAATCCCGATGACGAGGTTGCCCAATGCTCTGTTTTCGGCTTCATGGGATGGTGGTGCCTTGTCACCCCCTGCTCCTCCGCCTGACTTGTTTCCGTGTTTTGCGGGTTGCTTGTCGCCGTACGCCACAACGAAGACGCCGATAATGGCAATAGCCACGGCAATGACTTTCGACGAACGGACTTTTTCGTGGAGCAGGGGAACGCTAAACGCGTAGGCAAAGAAGGCCGAGCAGTTGTAAATGGCAGTCAGATCGCTTGCAGTAGTCAAGTTAACGGCGATGTACCAACTGCCTCCGGCTACAGTGAGAGCACAGGTGACAAAAGCGGTCATCTTGAGTATATAAGGGACGGGCGAGACGGAGGACTGGCGCACGGAGGGGTGGAGCGTCTGGTGCTGGACCATGAGGGCTGTCTGGCGGAGGAGCTGCACATGGCGGCGCCAGAAGGGCTCCCACGGCTGGCTCCAGTTCTGCAGTCGCAGCAGCAGGAGCTGGACCGGCCACAGCACTACCCAGGAGCCGTGCGTCATGTACCTTGAAGAGTTAGCAACCGGCTGCTCCCCATGGACGACTTGCGGTGCGGCACTCACAGCATGCAGTACGGCTTCTCCCACTTCAGCTCGTGCTGGATGTACACGGCCGTCTCCGTCTGCACCGTGAAGCTCACCAGGCTCAGCGCCAGAAAGATGCCCGCGTACGTGTATCTCCGCCTCGTCTCGAACTTGGCCTGTGACTCCGGGTCCCGCTCGTGGAAGGTCGACTTCCTGCTCAGCGGCGGCCGCGGCGAGCCCTCGTCCGTCTTGTGTCCCAGCAGCGGCGAGTGCGCGCGCCCGCCATCTCGGTCCAGCTCAGGTCTCAGATCCGACGGCATGGCCGCGTCCTGCTCATCCCAGTCGTCGAACTCGAGGTCCGACGCGCTCTCCGGGCTCTCGGGCTCCTTGAAGGCGGCGCCGTGTCGCTCGTTGTGGGGGACGACCCGCGGGATGTCGGAGAAGGGCGACGGTGACCTGGACAGCTGTCGGGAAGACACAGCAGAGACGTGGACCGAGGAGGACGAGTTCCGCAGGCGGGCGTCGTCACCATGCACGGCGTGGTGGATGTGCTCAGGGTGGAGGGCGCGGTGCTGCCGGGGGTCTGTCTTCCTCAGCGGAATGGATTCGTGTGGCATATAAGCGGCGTCTGCGAAGCGTGGCCCGTTGGCTGTGTGCAGGTGGAGAGCTGCAGGCGGCGATGCGTCTTAGTCTTAGTGTGACTGCTGATATCTCAACCTGGCCTCGAGATTCTGCTTAGCATGGGGGTTGTCACCGTCAGGGTCCGCCATGCTGTCGCTGATTGGACAGCACTGGCGATGGGCCCTTTTCCGACCTTCGCGCCAGGCGCGCTGAAAATAGGGCTGCGCGGTTGACGACATCCTTGCAGAATGCACGCAATATGGGTGCTGCAAGTACAAGAAAACGCTTGTTCCTCACTTTCTACGGGCACTTTGCGTTAGAGCTACCTAGTTATCTGTTGAGCCTCATGACAGGCCTGGCAAGCGGCACTGACACGCGGGCACGGCATGAGCAGAGAGGCAGTGCAGGTGACCGGTCCACCTCTTCAGGCCCACTCGCAGCAGACTACGGTAGCGACGGCACGCGTCGATGATTTGCACTAAATTCTGCTTGATATCTGTTGCTAGCCCTCACACTGAGGTCTAGCGCACAAGAGTGTCCTGACAAAGCCCTGTGTAGCTTACGATCATACTTCATCAGTGAACGTTCCGTCTTCGAATTCCACCATGAATCTCTTTCCGTCCCTGACTGTGCGGGATATCAACTCGTACAGAACCAGCCATCGCGCTCATCAAATAACATGCAGCCGTAAGTAAGAAGTAGGCATCGTCCATGAAAAGGAAATGCAGGGTATCAGTATCGGTGTCAGTATCATAGCGGACTCCCCTCGAGGCCCTCCGCTCGCTCTTGCGTCTCTGCCTCCTCCAGCTCCTTCAGGATCTCCGGCAACATACTCTCCACGTCCTCTTCCCTCTCGCCCAACGCCTTGGCGATAAGACTCTTATACACGCCCTGCTTCTCGCCCATGCCTGCCACAGACAGGTTTGCGACCACCTCCTTGACCAGTTCCCGCCGCTCCATTTGGGCCCGATGGAGTAACAGGCTTAACCGCATCTTCTCGGAAAGGTCGACGGGCGAAGCCTGGTTGAGCTGGGGCGTAGAGTTACAGAGTCGTCGCAGCTCCGCTTTTTGTTCGATCTCGAGCAATGATTCGGCTTCCTCAACCAACATCATCAGTTCCTCCTCCTGCGCTCTGTCCAGCTCGTCGTCTCCAAGATCCATATACAAGCCGTTGCCCATGCCTGCCAGCTCTGCCACCTGTTTACGAATTGCTTCGAGCTCTGCCTGCCGCTTCTTAACAACCCGCTCCGCGTCCAGAGACTCTGCCTCCTTCTCTTGCAATTCTGCTTCGTACGCAGCCGCGAGCTCCTCGCACTTCTCCATCAGCGTGGGCGCTACCTTGTTAATTAGGTGAGACGCTGTCTGTGATCGATATTGATTCGGCTCGCGCGCGGAAAGACTAGGGAAGGGGACTGGGCCCAGGGAGGGAACGTGGTCTAGTTGGGATGCATGTCCATTCAGTCTCTGGTCTGGAGGGGGCGCAAAGGGTGATGATGACGCTTGTCGAGGCCGGCCATTAATTCTTCGACGCTGATTGAGCTCGCGAATCAGGTCGTCGGCGGTCTCTCCCTTCTGATTCGGAGTGTCTACTGCGACATTACGGCCCAGCAGGCTCCTGACGCACTTCCTCGCTCCATTGCGCGCAGCGATCATGATGGCCGTGTCGCCATTCTTATCTTGAATGTTAAGTATCCGCGTAACCTCATCAGGTATCCAGGTCTCGGAGAGCTTGTTGATTATGCAGTCGAGGTAATACCGCGCGCAGACAAACTTGTTCGTACTGCTTGTCGTCGCTGCGATATGGTGGAAGACCGTGCTACCGAACCAATCCGTCCGCACCACGGTTTGCGACAATATCTTGACCATGCTGGGCATTGTCTGTTTGTCGTAGTTGTTGGTGAACATGACAGCGCGCATCAACGGGGTCTCTAGGTTGTTAGAGAGGCAGTCGATACGTGCGCCTCGCCGTATCAGCTCCTTGACTACCTCAACGTCGCCCATAGCAGCCGCCCAGTGCATTGCTGAGTGACCCTTCTCATCGATGGGTCTGTCCAGGTTGACATCCCGAGGTGGCTCTGGCGGCGCCACGAATCGATCTTCTGAATCCAAGAGCATAAAGTAGTCCAGAAGCGCGTCGGCCCATATCTGGTGTTGCTGGTCCTGGATCGACATCTGGTCTCCGCCGCGTTTGCGCTTGCGACCGCCAGTCGAGTACTGCGACGCACCTAGCATATCTTGATCGCCCAGCATGGATTCTGAGATGACAGTCTCGTTGTCGGGCGTTTCGTCCCGGTAGTGCTGCGAGTGGTGCAACTGCGAGTCTTCGTATGGCTCCTCGCTCACCTGTGACTGCGAGTTGGTGATGAAAGCTAAGGTGGGTCAGCCTGGTTCAGAGAGGGCAGGAACGATGGAGAATGGGTCGTCTCCTACACTGGATCCCCTCAAGCGAATAGATGTTATTACCATTTCTCCTCGCGCCGCCTGCAGGCTGTCTCTGCGCCTTCGGCCGGTTACTCGCTGCTGTCGCGTGTTTCGGCGCAGGCGGTGGGCTTCGATCACCCGGTACGTAGTCGAATATAGGCAGCAGCTTGTCGAGCACCCCATTGCGTTCCGCGAGCAACCGCCCATCATGGAGAGGCACCCATGTGCCCTGATATTTGCCGTAGCCGCCCTGCACCTTCTCGTGCACGCCTTTCTGGACTTCGCGCTCGAGAATCCGGGTGCGGGCGGGCTTGTCGAAGTCGGCGACCTTGAGGATGTGTGTCGCATTGATCCAGTCGTCTGCGCGACGTCGCATCACATGGTTGCCAGCGACGTTGAACTCATACACAGGGACCTGCACGCGGGTAAGTGAGACTTTTTTGAGATGGAGCAAGTGGCATTTATTTGAGATGCGCCAACAGATTGCTATCGACAGCCTACTGTACCACAAGACGATGTTCTAGGGCAAAGTACAAGGCGACAAAGCGTAACAACCATCGCCTAGCAACTTGTTGGGCGACTCCATGTATGCCACTCCCCCTCAATTTGCGCCGGCGAGGCGGCATCGGGCATGGAAGGTGCTGGGGAAAACGCAGGTGGTTCTCTTACATTACTATACGTCGCCGAGTAGATCTTGCCATCTGGCGCGGGCAGCGGCATCGTAAGGTGTCCTAGGCAAGTTTACGCCAGAGTCGTCAGTGATAAGATAAAGTGGAGGTAAAGGTGAATGACTACGTGATAGGAACGCGGGCGCGTAGACGCGACCGAGGATCTGGTCCCGTGATGCCCGCCAAGGGCCATCCATGGATGCGAGTCGGACCTGAGCTCTGACACGCCGACAGCATCGTTGCACAGCTCCCCTCTCCCCTCCCCCCTCTCCAGCTTCACCACGCTCAATTGAAGAGTCATACCGCACGCCGCCGCCATGACCATCACCGAGAAGTTAAAGGAGACGGTGGGCCTTGCCCCGGCAGAGCCGAGGAGTATGTGTGCCACGCTTCAACGCCCAATTGGCTGTCCTACCAGCGAATCCGCTCGACTGACTGCATCCTACAGAAGCCACGCGCGAGGAGATGAGCGCCGCGAGACTGCCCCTGCCGTACCGAGACTCCTGCGCACATCTGCTCATCCCGCTGAACCGGTGTCGGGTAGAGGAGTACTATCTGCCGTGGAAGTGCGAGGTATGGGACGGCATAGCTCGAACCTGGGCATGATGGATGGGGCTAATAGGGACTGCCAGAACGAGCGACATTCGTACGAAAAGTGCCAGTACGAGGAATTTAAGCTACGAGTGCAGAAGATGGATGAGTTGCGGGCAGCCAAGGGCGGGGAGAGGAGCAATTGAGGGTTGGTTAGGAAGGCATACTGAAATGTGCTGAGCACTGCAGAATAGGAGGCCAGACTCGACGACCCTCAAGATCCGTACACCTGGAGCTCCACTCGCAAGATCGCATCTGGCGTCGTGGTTTCGCGGGCCCAGCTCATGACTCTCATGTCGGCTAGCATGGTTGCTGCTGTCCTGCATGTATATATTTGCAGCAAAGAAAGTCACCAAAAGATCCCAAGACTCGTGTCAACAGTAATGAATTATCCTGGACCCTTTTAATCGGACCACTCTACATCACCAGCTCGAAGAAGAATGTTAGTGGATCCCAGGCAGTTTCACTGGCTTCCGCAGAGCTGTTGTACAATGGTATACAATGTCCCTGTTAGGGCAGTCCACCTCCGCTCCTTGATATCTCAAACAAAAGCATAAGCCTATGACCCTGCATCTTCGACCATGACTGCGGTTCCGTCACCTATTACCCAGCAGCACTCACAGAACGAAGTGTCTATAGCTTCGCCTTGGGCTTCTCCTTGGCGGCCATCTCTCGCAACTGCTTCCGCAAGATTTTGCCAGACTGAATCACTTTTAGCTACATCAACTCAAAAGACAATGTTGGCTTACAGGGTTTTTTGGAATCATTTCCAAGAAGTGGACGCCACCTTCCAGACGCTTCGCTTTCGATACCCTTTCAGCGAGCCACTTTTTGATATCAATACCAACCTCTGCCGTAGCTTTCTCCGGCGACTGTGGTACAATGTACGCACGCGGGAGCTCTTCGTCATCGCTATCAACGTCAGCGCTACTATCACAGGCAGTAGCAACATAGGTACTTACGTTGTGACTCCAATGACAGCAACATCTTGCACGTCCGGATGATCAAGTAGCAGTGCCTCCAACTCCGCTGGCGCAACTTGCAGTCCCTTGACCTTGATCAACTCCTTCTTCCGGTCGACGATGTGGATCTGGTTATCTTTGTCCACAAACGCCACATCACCCGTCTTCAACCATCCGCCGGGCGTGATCGTTTCCCTCGTCGCTTCTGGCCTGTTCCAGTACCCCTTCATAACGTTCGGTGCCCTAATCCATATCTCACCGCTCTCGCCCTGCGGCAATTCCACCAAGCCCTCATCATCTGCCACAATCCTGGCTTCGCAGTTCGCCAATAACTCGCCCACCGAGGAACTCCCAGATGGCATATGGGGATGAGCCGAAGTCCCAGCGCATGTGAGCTCCGTCATGCCCCAGCCTTGCTTAAGCGCCATCCGTCCATCCGGCCACAGACTCTCGAATTGTCTAGAGGCTTCAAGACCTAACGGCGCTGCGCCGCTCCCAGTATCCTCAACGGAACTAAGATCGAACTTCTTCACCACTGGCTGTTTCGCCATAGCTACGACCACCGGCGGCACCAGCAGCAGCGACGTAATCTTGAACTTTTGCACACACTGCAGCATCTCCAGAAAGTCGAATCTGGGCATCATGTACACCGGGATCCGCTGCTTCGGCGCGTTGACGCAGAATATCGCCTGTGCCATGGCGTGGTACATGGGTAGGAAACAGAGCGCTTTCCATCGCTTGATTCGCTGGTGGTAGTCGCGATGTTGCTGGCTCATATGTATCGTCTGTGTGCAGTTGGCGACGTAGTTCCTGTGCGTTATCATGACACCTTTAGCCACGCCCGTCGTGCCAGAGGAGTAGTTGAGTGCGACGACGCGGTCCAGTTCCTCATTTGAACGTAGATCGGGCCAGGCATATGATTGGCCGTTTTCCACTGTGTCTAGCAGTGTAGTCCAGTGCCGTATCTTGCCTTGGGGTGAGTCTCTCTCGACCGTCTGGCCACTGAATGTACCTACGCCACTGTCAAATACGAAGATGCGATCAGCACTCATTCCGACTTCTTTTGCTGCAGCAAGCCCGGTCTCGAGAGAACCCTCGGCGCAGAAGAGATACTTGGCTCCGGAATCATTCAGCTGATACGCTAGCTCTCGCGTCACGTATGTTGGGTTTGCGCCGGTGAACACGCCGCCGGCCATAATGATGCCCATGATGACGGAAGGGAAGAAGAGTGTGTTGCCAGAAAAGAGTAGGATGCGCTCGCCTGGCTGGAAGCCTGAGCGCAGCAAGCCTGAGGCCAGTCGTTGAGCATAGAGGCGGTAGTCTTTGATCGACAATCGGTGCTTCTCGGGTTCCTGCGCGGATATGAATGCAGCTGTGTCTGCAAGCTCGTCTCCTGGGTTCCCGAAGATGAAAGTTGGTAGAGAGACTTGAGGTATTGGTATCGACCAGCGTGATTTGATGACCATTGTGTTGGCGGCGAAAGTTATAATGGTGACTCTTCGACCGGACAGGCTCAATAAGATCTGTGATAGCGGTTAAACAGGGCAGGTTTGAGTATGTTTACTACTTGGAAGAGAACCGCAGAGTGAGAGACAACTGCGTGATGAACTATGTGCCGTCGGGTCGCGCGAATACCTATTTGGAATTTGAGTCGCGGCGAAAGCTGGCAACATGCTCCAGTAGTCAAATAGTATTTGTTAGCTAGGGCTAGGTTAAATCACTGGCTCAAAAGTTACCAATGCGAGCCTCGAGCAACGACGTCGCGTGGTCTTAACAATGTTGCCAACACACCGCTGTAGGTACCGTTGGACCTGCCATCGTACAGAACGATGGCAAACGATGAATGCGGGGTCCAGGGTGGCTTGACTCGACGATACCCCTAGACCTCTGGGCCGAGGCATCTTCCCTTCCAAGGCAAATTTTGGCGAGCAAGGGCGACCCCTGATGACGCGTGCTGAACAATACGGCCTGTTTGATGATTGTACAGTTGAAGTAGCAGGATATCTGTAAAATAGACCATAGACCAAAGGATACGCAGAATCTGGTACGATGAGCGGAACCTACCCTAAGTATGACCGATTGCCCCTGGAGAATCAGCACGAAACTTCCAAGTCGCGGGGTTGTAGGCCGCTGACTGCGGTAGGTCCAAGGGAGCTGGTTTAACCTCGGGCGCGTTGAAAGTTGATTGAAATATCGACGACTAATCTTTCTCACTCGGAGAATCCAGACTTCCCGTCAACCACTCCAAATGCTCCACCTTGTTTGCCAAACATACTACGCAAATCATCTACTATAGCATGAGGGCGTTCGTAAGCAGCAAAATGTCCACCTTTCTCGTACTCTTTCTCATACACCACAGGGCCCATCGTCCGATCCCATAACTTTGGCAACAAAATCAGGTCTTTCGCAAATCTCGCAGTACCTAGAGGCACGTCAGAATACGCGCCCGCTGCCACAAAACATAGCGGATCTCTATGAACTATAGCGTGATAGACGTAATTGGTTGCGGCAGGACCGGCCTTCGAGAAATAGTAGATGCTGATCCAAGTCAGGATCTCGTCGTCGGTCCACTTGTAGTTGTCCACCCAGTCGTGCAATTTTTCGTAGATCCACGCAAGCAACCCCACAGGACTATCAGCCATGAAGAAACCCGTAGTCTCAGGCTTCGTAGACTGCTGCTTGAAGTAACCATTGCCTTCTTCGTTGAACGCGGCAGTCCGTGCAAGGCCAGCTTGTTCGAATGCAGTCAGAGGAGTGCTCTGCATTTGAGCGAAGAGTTCGGGATGGTCGGTCTCTGTTGGCTGAGAAGGAGCAAGAGTATTCATATGGTGCGCCTTGACATGCTTCTTGCCATATTTGAGGACAATGAAGCGGGCAACGAGAGACCCCAAGTCTCCACCTTGGATTACTGAGGAAGAAGTCACTAACGTTTCTCATAAATAAGTCACTTCCGCGACCTTACCATATTCGTGATACCCCAGAGCTAACATAAGCTTATGACAAGTTTCGGCATGCTGGTCGAAGTTGAAGCCTCTCTTGTTGCTCGCAGATGAGAAGCCAAAGTCTATCAAACTCGGTGCCACGACATGGAACGCAGGATATCTTTCTCCTCCCTGGATCAACTCGGGCAGAATCTTCGTGACTTCGATAAAGCTTCCAGGCCAGCCGTGAATAAAGAGCAGAGGAATCGCGTTGTTCACCTTGGACTGCTGATGGATGAAATGAACATCATACGTCCCATATTGCTCTATACTGATTGAGGCAGTGTATTGCGGAAAGGTGTTGATATGAGCTTCGATTGACCGCCAGTCGAAACCGTCTTCCCAGTACTTAGCCAGCCGCTTGATGTCTGCTCCCGGTGGACCTAGCGACCACGGCTCTTCATCGCTGTGGAACTCTGGAAAGTCCGTCAAAGCAAGCTTCTGTTTCAAGCGCTCAATCTTTGCCTCTGGGATAGCGATCTTGAAGGGAGTTATAGAAGACATGATGAGGGACAGGTTGAACGTGTTCGAAGGGATTTGGGCTGCATGCAAATGTTGCGTTGTCTTTATCTAGACGCGTCAATCCGTCTCGGACCCGAGACACGTGTTCAGGTGACCGCTTGGCTCGGTTTACCCGGCTTGTGAAGTGGCAGCGCCCTTGTATTACCAAAAACTTGCGCCCTTAACATCATCCCGAGGCTTGTATTTTCGGATCCTCTTGTATGCAAAGTCGTAGTGCTGGCAATTCTCGTACGGGTACCGAGTACATGCCTCTATGCTATTTTCTTATCTTCGCGTTAGCACCGAAGGCTGAGAACGACACTAGAACAAATGTGGGATCGGGGTTGCTGTATCCTGCATGATCACAATCCATCTATGCAGGTCCCAGGATGGAGACGCATGGTCATAAACCCGCTCAATTAGCAGCATCCATCATTCGATGAGGTCCAAATCCTTCGCTTCGTACGAATGACTTTACCCAAAGCTCCTACTGCTGCGGGCGTTTGTGGTCACACTAGGCGCGTCTCTACTGTATCGTTGGCGATACATAGCGGTGTCGAGCAGCATACGAATCACGACCACGACGGATGGTGGACGTGAAAGGTCAATGTTCCGGACAATCTTCTTCGGCAAACGTATGCAGTGAAGCCTCGAGGACGTCCAACAATTCTGTTTGCGCTGTTATCAAATCCCTCGAGCGTATGTGAGAGGCGTTCTCCTGCTTCTTCTTGAGTCCTACAGCCCTTCTATGTCCTCGGCTCTTTCTATGCAGCTCCCAGTCGTTCTCGGTTACGGCAACCGTCCCACAAGTTTCGCACACCCGTCTTTGCCATAGATCTGGACGTCGACCAAGGTCGTAATCCCTCTTTGGTGTCAGCAATTCCCTCGCCAGCGCAGACAGTTCGGTGGGTTTCGGAAGCGAGTCGCCAGAAACGAAGCGAGCAGTGATCTTCCAGGCGGGATGCACAACAAGATCATCCCACCTTGAAATATCAGAGCCGTCCAAAAGGAACAGATTCTCTTGTTGCTTCGCGCTCCAGATAGCATTCAAAAGCTTGATCCTAATCCAACGGAGCTGACGATTGGCGTATTGCCGGGTCGCCGCCTGTGTTCTTTCTATTGCCATAGTCTTGATCTTGTCAAGCCCACTCGCGTCCTCCAGTTTTCCTGACATCGCAGATTGATAGTCCAGGAATTCCTTGTATCCAATCGAAACCCAGATGCCGCGACTCTGATCCACAGGCGTTCCGTTGGATGTATCATGGGAGATTCTGAAGTTAGCCAGGGAGCGGACCTCGTCTAGAAGACCTCTGTCTATCATCCTGTGTATTCGGGCTTCGAGCCGAGGATACAAGACATCTTTTGGTGCGTGAACCCAGAGCACCAGCGTTGGGAACCGGAAAGCAGTGCCTGTCGTCAGGTCACTATCGATATCTGGACTGGCCTGATCTAGCGGGGTATCCGGCCTCTTGCGCTGTTCATTGTATATTTCGGAAGCAGGTTTCCCGGTTCTGAGATAGAGCTCGAGAGAACGTTGAATTTTCCGACGTTCATTGGGGTGCCATCTGTCTGCCATGACCGGATCGACTTCTCTGAGCTTTTCCAGGATCACATCCGTGGGTTCACTCAAGATTGCAAAGTCTTCCATTGTCACTTCTTCCCCGTCAGGCAGCGATTCGTCAGAAAGAGAGCCTTTGAAAAGCAGAGATTGAGTGTAATAGTGAGTTCCGCCTACGAGGATAGGAAGTCGTCCTCTGCTCCGGATTTCACTAATCACTCGAAGCGCGTTGCCTACAAATTTTCCCACGGTCCACGTCTCTTCGTCCAGTCCTATGCAGCCCAGGAGATGGTGAGGGACACCTTGCATTTCCGCCTCAGTAATCTTGTTAGTGATGACGGGCAAGCCCCGGTACAGTTGCATCGCATCCCCATTGATAATTTCACCATTGAACTTGCGCGCTATATCCACAGCCAGCTACCTGTTGTGATCAGTAGGCTGCCAACAAGGCTCGATAATGTGGTGTTCACGTACATCGGATTTTCCCGTCCCCGTGGCGCCGACGATGGCCACGAGAGGCCTCAGCGGCGGTTGTTTCATGCGTAGGAAGTACGAACGTGTTGTGGCTCGGAACATGCATTGACAGACCTCCTCTGTGTGTTTTGGTGGTGGTGGTGGTGTCTAAAAAAATGCCGAACATCAGCATTTGGCCGCCTTCCACAAAGAGCTTAGCGCTACATGATGCGGTCACGCTTTGGGCTTCTCAACACCGCAGCGTGCGAATATAAAATGTAGCCCTCGCCGGCCCCGAGTCGTCGCCCCAGATCAGAATCGACGATGGCGGAGCCAGGAGGAAAGAAGAGGGAGCTCGCTCCTTCGATAGACGTCAAGAACCTCAGCTACGCCTTCCCGGATGGCTCGTCGGGGCTCAAAGAGGTCTTCCTCGAGTTGCCCCCGGGAAGCAGAACGCTGCTCATCGGAGGTCTATCGCCACGTGATTCCAATGTAGATGCATGCTGACACTTCTCAGCGAACGGCGCGGGCAAGACAACCCTCCTCCGCCTGCTGTCTGGCAAGCGTATGGCACCTGCTGGAAGTGTCAACATTGCGGGTGTGGATCCATTCAAGTTCGGCTTGGAGGGTGTCACATATCTGGGACTGGAGTGGGTCCTGAACCCCATCGTGCGCACCGACATCGACGTTCCTACGCTTCTCGCTTCCGTTGGCGGAGACGTCTACCACGAGCGACGCGACGAACTTATTCGGATACTGGACATCGACCTAGCATGGCGCATGCATGCTGTGTCCGATGGTGAGAGACGGCGGGTGCAGCTGGCAATGGGGCTTCTTCGCCCTTGGACCATTCTGTTACTCGATGAGATAACGGTGGACTTGGACCTCCTCTCGCGGTCCAACTTCTTGGGTTTCTTGAAGCGGGAGACCGAGACTCGACCCTGCACCATTGTCTATGCCACGCATATTCTAGACAACCTGGCAACATGGCCGAGTCATCTAGTACATATGTCATTAGGCAAGGTCAAGAAATGGGGCAGCATGAGTGAGCTGAACGTCGAGCCAGAATCGGGACCAAGGATCATTTCTGGTAACAGCCAGCTTGGCGAGTTGGTGTTACGCTGGCTGCAGGAAGATCTGGATGAAAGAGGACCGAGAAACGCTAATAGCCAGGGCAAGACATACGAAAGTCTAGAGGGAAAGGGCGGATATGGTCATGAGAAGAGTCATTAGTTTTGGAGAGCATCAGCGACGTTTCTGCAGCGTTCCTTCTTGTGTGTAGATATTTTCAACACCACCCACTGGCCGGACCTTTTTCGCTACCTTCAACGATACCCCATTTCATTCTTCAACGTGGGTAAGTGTTAGCATCGGGCACCCGTGGCGTTCATGAGTATTTTGCGGCACGTTCAACCTGGCACAATTTACGGAGACACACAAACAAAAACATATCAGGACAAATCATAAAATGACGTGGGGAATGAACTTGAATGAACTTATTCTGGGCTCGCATTGGTGTCTCGTTATGTGCTACATATGTAGGCATGGATCTGCACCAAGCCACACCTACGCAACCAAAAAACGGGAAGGGTCTAGCAACCAAGTGACAGGGTATAGACCATGAACTGATTTCCAGTAATACGAGAAGGAGGCGGTTCAGTTCTGAGCCTGCTTGACGTACAGGAGAACACTCAGCTCGACAATCTCGCCTTAAGCTGGCCCCCGGAAAACGCGCTCAAGATATGTCCGTGTGTAGAGAGCGCTGCGTAGAACCTAACAAGGACTAGCGGTACACATGCTAGGCTCACAGCTGTGCCCAGGTGGGATTGTTCAGCGCTAGCCTAACTCCTTGAATGTTAGTGCTCAGACTTCGCCCTACCTAGGTACGAACAGCCACGCACTTGGCCCAGACGCCTACCAGTTCCGTAGGTAATGCTCCGCTGGAACCTGGAACCTATGTCATATGCATTGGTACCTGGATGTGTAGCTTTACAACAACACACATATATAGCTGTACCATCCATCAACAATGGACTTGCTATCCAGTACTTCAGAGAACTCATCGTTTTTGAGCTTCAGCGATTTCCTCCTCTTTCCTCTTAAGCCCTAATCTCCCATGATGTTGTTCTGGGCCGCTTTCGCTGTACCAGCACTTGTAGGTGCTCAAGCAGCAAAACCTACCGATGACTGCCCCATATTAGGTCCAGCTTTACCCTCAGACTTCGACCCGAGTAACGCGACAGCAATCAAAGATGCCATTTCGTCGTTTCCATCTTTAATCGAGAGCCTTTTCGAATCGGGGGCAGTCAACAAGTCAGGGACCTCCTTCATGATCGATGTCTGGTCTACACAAACGAATGCTTCCATCTACCAGTACTCCCATTCTGCCGAGACACTGGATCCCTACCTGACTGCCGGTGTTCTCGACGACGAGACGCAATTGCGAGTTGGCAGCGTTTCTAAATTGTTCACAGCGTATGCTCTCTTGAACACGGCCGGCTTGAAGGTTTTCGATCATTACGTGACTAAGTACATACCTGAACTTGCTGGAAACACCGATCCTGGTACAATTAAGTGGGAGGAAGTAACTGTTGGAGCTCTGGCTGAGCAGCAGGGAGGCACGGGTGGATTTCCTCTCTCCGCCATCTCGTGCTATTATACGGGAACGTGCAGCGTCCAAGGTATGCTGTCCTTGACATCATGGCTATGCCACTCTAACTGTGGACGGAACAGATTTCCTCAGCGAAATGCGCGATTTCAAGCGGCCTGTCATCCCGGTCTTCCAAACAGCAGTATATTCGGACGCAGGATGGGGCGTGCTGGGTCTGGTGCTTGAAAGATTGACAAACCAATCCTACGCCGCTGCCCTCCAGTCTACCCTTGCTCAGCCTCTCGAGTTGGTTTCCAGTGGCGCAACTGAGCCCTCTGCCGAAGGTCTGAACGCATTAGCACTCCCCAGAGAACTCACAAGCTGGGGAATGGATAATCAGATCTCCGCACCTTCGGGTGGCGTCTACTCTAACACTCGCGACATGCGTCTCATGGGCCTTTCCATCCTTCAATCGCACTTCCTCTCCCCCGCCGAGACTCGCGAGTGGATGAAACCGCGCTCCCACACTGCTTCCTTGACTAGTTCCGTCGGAGCACCCTGGGAAATTTATCGCCTCAGCATTCCCGTCTCGCCCGCCTCAAACCGCACACGCGTCTCGGACCTGTACACCAAGACGGGAGGAAATGTTGCATATGCTGCCATTTTTGGGCTGTCTCCTGACCATGGCATTGGATTTTCCATACTTGTAGGCGGAGAAACGGCGGTGAGCGAGCGCACCCCCCTGAGGAACCTAGTGGGGACGGAATTTGTCCAGGCTGCTGAGTTTGCTGCATTCGAGCATGCACAGAAAAATTACGCTGGGTTCTTCGCTGATCCAAATAACGAATCCTCTAATTTGACCATCACCGTCGACGAAGGCAAACCGGGACTTGGCCTCCCTACATTCTTCGTTAATGGTGTAGATTGGCGCGCAAATGTTACTCAACCTGCTTTGCAAGCTTCGGGGGATCTATTCTCAATTCGATTGTATCCTTCTGGGACCGAGTATTCCAGCTCGTCAGCGGCTGGCTACGGGGAGGGAGCTCAAGCTGTGATCAAGCTGTTCAATGCTGTTGCAGGGTCGGCAACGCCGCAGCCAAGATCTGCAGTAGAGGGCAGAGAAGGTTTATTCGACGATGGGTGTACTCAGTGGGAAAATGTTGGATTCTTCACTGCTAGCGACTTCGACTTGGAACTTGTTGAAGGCAAGCTGATGAGTGTGTTGATGAGAGATTCGAATGTTACCATGGTCAGGGTTGAGTAGAAGGATACGGTGGAGTATACGATAGGCGACGTTCGGTTGCGTGGATGGAAGGACGATTGATTAATGTGTATACCATATTTCGCCAATTTTTTGTTCCCTGACCTCGCGATTGATCAAAGCCGAATCTCCACAGATTGATCTTGAGCGATACCCTCATGTCCGATAAGGGTATTTGCTTGCCGTTGGAGGCTCTAGCAGATTTCAATCCGGCACGTTGCTCCAGCTACTGGTGCTGTCCAGGGCATAAGTGAACATTCCGTGGGGGCCATTCCTCGTAATCAAGCCTGCCGGTGATGCCGTCGAGATCGTTCCCTAGAAAGAGCGAAGGTAGGTAGAGACTGCAGGACATGTTCTTGTATCGTGCAAGTATTACTTTCCGGCAATTGCGGTTTGGGTAGGAGGTTACGTCATTGGAGGCGTCCGATATCTCCGAGCGCTGCATCGAACCTATCTGCGACTAGTGACTTCGCTCAGAGATCCGTGCGTTTCCTCACTTCAGCTTGGCAATCCACTCCCCTCACCTTCATCCTGATGTCGACTAACTAAAGCCTGCCATTGGCATCCATACCACCGTGCTCACCATGTTAGCTACTATGCCCAAGCTCTTGGCCGCAGAATGCCTTGCATCTGGTAGGAGGAATGGCTCTCAGCCCCAGAGCTGACTCTGTTGCCCAAGGCAATGTACTTCGCCTGAAATAGAGAAACGCCGCGCTCACTGAACCTTCAAGTCTTTCGAGTCTGAAGTGATCACGTGGCATTACTCGCAGTCATGCCGGGAGTACCATCAGGACGTGGGTGCGACGCCTGTCGAAGACAAAAGAAAAAGGCTCGTGGATCCACAATTGAATGCCGTAGCAAAACACAACTGACAGTGGCGCCAACAGTGCGATCAGGCCAAACCCTCTTGCTCTAGGTGCACTCGGCTAGAGCAAGAGTGCATAGGAGCCGGATTGCAGAGGTTCAAATTCCAACAGGAACCAGGCACTCGGGCCAGAGGATCCAATACCGGTAGCCCGGACGAACCTGCTGGCACTAGCTCGCTGGCGATAGTGGTGAGAGGGTCCAATCCCAGATCCACAACCATCTCCCCAGAGTCGATCCCCGCCCCCCCTTCCAATGAACTTACAGCCCTACGAAATGGTTTCATGAGAGCCATCAAGCCATCTACGGATCTGCGCTTCAATCTTGCTTATTCCTTTGGCTTCTGGCTGACGGACATACCCGCAAGGCTAGGAGTCAACAAGGCGCTGGATGCTGCCGTAGCGGCCATCACTGAGGCTCACTCCGAGAAATGTCGCTTCCAAAGTCCGACCACCGGCAGCCTCGCTGAATATTCTCGAGCGTTGCGCGCTCTCCGTGACTCTTTAAATGACACTGATGAGGCGACTAGTACTGAGACCCTTGCAGCAGTTCTGATGCTGATGAACTGTCAGGTAAAGCGTCGGTCGCTTGGAAATTCGAATCGTCGTTCCGCTAATTCCCGTTGCAGTACCTTTTGGGGATAAGTAATTCGCACTACACCGGGCATGGAGAAGGTGCGGCCCGCATTCTAAAGCTCAGGGGTCGCTACTACAGTCCGAGTGACACCTTTGAAAGCTCTCTGATTCTGGCCTTGAGAGGACCTGTTGTACGTTCGAGTCCTTCCATTGCCATGATGCTTGTATCGAACGTGTTCTCGCTAACGTCACTATGAAGGTTTTTGAAGCTTGCTACAATCCTCGAATTCATTTCACTCATGCCGAGTGGAAGGACCTGGTTGTCAGCCAACTTGATGCCTCTCTTCCTCAGGGCAAGATGATGAAATGTATGGCCAATGTGCCAACCTTTATCGAGAGGGTGAAAGCGATCCTTTCCGGAACGCCAAACATCTTGTCCGATCCCAGTCTCTTCTCTGACATAATATCAAATTACGAACATGTGAAATCAACCGTATCCGACATCACAAACCACATGCTGGATGTACAAGCAACACAGAAAACTCATGCCTGGGCTCGGAAGTCAAGCTCCTATCTTGATCCCGTCAGCCAGACATTCACTGCATATCAGCTTCTTTACGGTGTTGGACTTGTCATATGTATCATCCACGAACTCGTCCTCACTCCGTTGTCTCGTCATCTCCGTATTTCTTTCCAATCAGAGTCGGAACATCTTGTCCAGCAGATCCTTAGTATTCGGGAGAACATTGCACGATACAAGCCCATCGGATCGAATGCTTTAGGCTTATTTCTACACGTAGCTTGGTCAGGAACCAAGAACGAAACTGTGAGGGATGAGATTGATAGCCTAATTCGAGAGGCACAGGACCAGGGTGTAATCAACAGAATGCGAACGGATTCTGGTGAAGAGACATTTGACATTGAACAACACTTAGGACTGTTCGATTTGGCAGACAGTCCGAGACGGGTTTAGACAGGCTTGTGTATAAATCTCACATCTCGTTCTAAGCTAGCTGATCTTGAGAAACAGGGAAGGGTTCAGATTCACACCATGAGTTTGCTCTCGCGTAATCTGCTCCATTACTAAGCCTCCCCATGTCCCTTTTCTTTCTCCCTCAAATGGTCTTCACTTCCCCCCCTTTCCTCGTCTTCCGTTCTTATGTCGTGTCCGATTTCTTCATTCTGGACGGCAAGCTCCGGATTGGTTTGCCCTAGTCGCTGCCTTACCTTTCCACTCATCTGCTCTAAGTCGGGAACAACCCATTTGGAGCTTTCCCAAGGCTTGACGCCCATCAAATACATCGTATCAATCTCCTCGAGTGTGCGGCCTTGGCCTTCAATGACGAAAAAGTACACACCTAGACCGGCGAGGATGTTGCAACCCGCAAAGACGTACCCGTAACGGAAATCGATTGCGCCGGCGATGAATGGAGTGAAGAAGCTACGGCGCATGTCTCAGTCAGTCGTATAGGAGAATCACGAGGAGGATACATACGCCAGGAGGAAGTTCCAGAGCCAATTGCTCGCCGTGCTCAGCGCCATGGCTTTCGCCCTATATCGGCTCGGATAGAGTTCTCCACAGATTGTCCAAATCATTGGACCCCAAGTGGTCGCGAACCCAAATATAAAGAAACAGGCGAAGCAGATCAAAGCGATGGATGACTTGGGAGTCTGCTCAGGATCGTCCCGATTTAGTGAAAAATGCCCGACCGAGGCAAAGATCATGAAACAGATGAACATCCACACGGATCCGGCAATGAGCGATTTGCGACGCCCGTAGTGCTCGACGATGTACAGGCCGTAGAAGGTCGTTCCGAAGTTGATGCCATTCTATCTCATCGATTAGTTGGACATTCTAGAAGGTGGATCCAAGACGCACAAGAATCATCTGAGTCACGAAAGAGTTCCTGATGCCAGTTCCGACGAAGATTGTAGTGCCGTAATAGAAGAAGTAGTTCGCCCTGTAAGTTGCGTCAAAGTCAGTATTTACTTCAGCCTGTGGCTGCTTACCCTGTTAGCTGCTGAAACATCTGCAGACCCATACCAAGAATAAGACGATAGGCCATCTTCGGCGCCTTCCACATGCCGATCCACTCTTGTATGGCGTTTCCCTTGTGGCTCTCGGCCGCCAGCTTGACCCGGATTTCTTCTAATTCCATATGAACGCTATAGTGGTTGTCACTGACTCCATATACCTTCGTCATCGTTTGCTTGGCTTGGTCAACTTTGCCTCTCCTGTAATCGAATCGTGGCGTCTCGGCAAAGAAGAGTATGCCGCCTCCGAGGATGACGGCAAAGACAAACGACAAACCCATTGTGACCTGCCAGGAAGCGGCTTTGCCAGATTGATGACGTTCAGCCGCGTAGTTGAAGACGGCGGCAAGGAAAATACCGAACGTAATCATCAATTGATATGTCGAAATTAAGGCGCCTCGGATATGTCTTGGTGCAGTCTCTGCTTGATACATTGGGACAAGCAGACTCAGTGCACCAACACCGAAACCTGCCACTAGTCGACCCAGCATAACTTGGTACCATTCATCGGTCGCGGTCATTTGAACGATCATCCCAACGGAGAACACTGCGCACCAGACGATGATGCTGTACTTCCGACCGACCCAGTCCGCAATTGGCGCAGCGACAAGAGCACCGATCAGTGTACCGATGGACAGTAAGGCGACGATCAAACCAGACCGGACATTGGAGAAGTAGTACGTCCCATCATTATGTCGTTGGCCGAAGCGACGCAGGAAGTCTTTCATCTCAAGGAAGCCCGAGATTTGGCCTGTGTCGTAGCCGAAGATGAAGCCCCCTGTACAACATCAGCCTAGCAGGTCAATCATCTTGTCAGACAAGCATCAAGGAAGTTTCCACAGTGTAGAGTCGCTCTAAGAGAGGCTGCATACATGTCGGAAGCGGTGGACCTCGACCGAATCGCAGGTTACGCTTCGAAAGATAAGCTTACCCATGGATACCAGTATACCCATTGATGCCGATACCCATGTTAGGCGCGGTAGTGGTGTCGTGTCATAGCCTTCGTGCTCGCCGACCCAGCGGGACGTGGTCTCAACTTCGTTTCCGTGACGCCACTTGGTGATTGGATTGGGAATTTTCATACTGTCAAATCAGAGCCGGCGAACGGTTATTGAAAACTGTCGTCAGTATGTCACTCAGGAGGGTCCACGGTCTGCTTTTATGGGGTTCCAGGAGTTGGGCAGAGTCGGCGTCCCCGCAGAAGGAAACGCCACTAACGTGCTTCCCCATGGGCACGAGATCATCATTCTCGAAGCTGACCGCAGAGAAGTTGCTGGTTCGCGGGGCGGAAGGCTGCGGATAGTGATCGTCTTACAGTCACGCGATTTATCATATCTGGCAGCATCGTTAAAGAGGCGCTATTTGGAAGGCAAAAACTCTAGATTCATACCGGTGCGATGCTATCATGCACCGAGTCTTTTCTCTGTACGCTTTCCAGATCTGAAGTCTGACCCAAGGTATTCTGGCTCATGGAAGCATAGAGTCAGACGGGGTGGTATGATCACTATCGATGAGTAAACAGGCGTCAACAAAATCGCAGTGGTCAGGCGTCTGGGATGCTCGTCATCTAAGACCGGGTTTGTATTGACATGTTGGACTTAGTGCTGAGAAAGCTTAGCCGGGGACATCCGGAACAATGATCTGGGGTTACACCTGGGTCGCTTCCGGAAGAGACCATCACTCCGGAAGTCAAAGGATTGATGACGTAGGAATCGCTAACACAAGTAAACTGTTCCGAAGGAAAGGCGAATATTCTGGGTGTCTCAGGTACGTTTCTCCCCCCATTCGTTGATAGTACGATAACCCAGGTAATTTCCTACAAGGTGTAGGCGGAGTTGTTCATGCTGGGGCAACTCTTCCGAGTTTCAGCTGGAGTGATTACACAAGTTCCAATGTGTCGTCAGAACTAGCTAAAGACCGACCATGGCAATTGATCCGAGCTTCGATGAAAGACTTTAGCGAGTTTTGTGTCACCATGTCGGCAGAACCAGGATCTTGAGAGGTTGGCTCGACTGCTTTGTTAGCTTGGTGAACGCGCTTTGTTATGGCTCCGTTCCGAAATTGCATCCTGTGTCGGGAGCAGCTGTGGTCATGGTTCTTTGGATACTGATCATTCGCGCCAACACTAGTCATGCCGGGCAATGCCCATTTCACATTTTGGCCTGATCTTCCGTGGAGCCCTGAGACAGACGCAGGAGATACACCGAACCTCGCAGCCTGGAACGCTCGGCGACTGGAAGTAGAAGATTCTGGTCTGACAAAGGCGAAGCAGAATTGGCTCCATATGAACGTCAGCCGAGACGATGACAATGATAATGAGTTCTGGCATGGTGCACACTTCATCTATAATGGTGGGCAAGGAAGCTGTGCGCTCTTCGTCAAGACAGACGAGAACAATTTTATCATAGATGTAAGTGAATGAAAATCCAAGGCACGAGAACACTACATTGACATCCCTTGCAGCGTATGGTGGTCAAGGAAACCTGCGCTCTATCTGCAAGCAATTGGGAGACTCAATCTATGTGGCGCAACAAATTACCTGCTGAAATCGATATCCATCGTCGTATCGAAATCGCTCGGAAGAACATTGAGGACAACGATATCGGCGACCATCGCTTCGACCATCTGGTTCAATTCCGGGGGTACAGATTGCTAATGAGAAAGCGGATGTACAGACTCTACCTAAATCTCTATTCAGGCGATCTATACGAAGCCGCATTACCTCACTTCCAGAATTGGCAGTACAATGACCAGTTTGGAACATGTGGTACTAACGAGAAGGTGCCAGAAGAGTACATCTGGTACGTATTCAGCGCACTTGTTGATGCATGTCTTGCTCTGCAGTACGGGAGAAGTCTGGATCAAACCACCTGGGAACCGATCACTCATTGTGATCTAAAGCTGGAAAACGTGCTTCTAGGACGGAGCGATGACAGCACAACAAAGGTCAGTTCATATGCGCGAGGATAGAAGACCGCTATTGATATTTGGACAGTGGCCCCGGCCCGTAGTCGCGGATTTCGGCCATGCTTTCTACGAGACTGTCGACGCGGACCCTGCCGAAAATCCCAGAGAATACGCAAATTGGACGGTCTCCGATGACTACGCGCCTGTATGTTTTGATGTTTTGCTCATTATGTGGCCACCACTCACTTCCAATGACAGGAACAAGAACCACTAAGATGGTACCCACCGGTCAAATTGAACGAAAGGACTGACGTGTGGGGAATTGGTAAGATATTATGGTGTCTCATTACAAATTCAAATCAACCTCCTGCTCGAGTGCTGCCAGGTGGGCGAAGAGTCGTCATCGATGCCTTGGGCAATAAACATACACGGTATCCGACGGTGAATTGGCCTTATCTGTACCCCACCAAAGAGGTTTTGACGGGAAGGTGGTTCACTGCTTCGCGCAAGTATAGCGGCGAACTAAAGGAGCTTGTTCGACGCTGTTTAGAGTACAGACAGGGGGCTAGACATAGCCTGATCCAGCTAAGAAATGCAATCGACCGGGCCTTCGAGAAGCGGCCGAATCTGAAAACCGCTCGTCCAGACACTGGATTCGCACACAACGACGAGTTCGAACAATGGGCCGTAGGAAAGACATACAAGCGACGAGATATCGAAACGTTGGGTGGAGATTCCATAGGACATGAAGGAGCTAGCATGTGAACCATTGAACCTATCTGTCGTCAGATTCCGTAATCGACTTTGGGGTACACGTTGGAATACGACAGTGTCTTGTTAAGCAGACAGTAGAGGTACTCTGATTGTCCCTTCCGGTATGACCAACATCTGTATTGGAACAAAAGGCGATTGTGGAGTTGAGTGTCGTCAACAAACGTCTCGGAAGGAAAATGGATCAGTAAAGATTTCGTTCTGGAAGGCTTTGTAAAGTATCCTTCCATGGGACTCTCTAAGACAAACCTTTGTCTGCCAAATTGGGTTCATGATCTGCTTGATTTTTGCGGCTGAACGTATAAAGATAGGGGCACCTAACGTACTCCACCAATCCTTCGATTCACTCCCATACACCATGGATGCTCCATTACTACCAACCGCATCGGGGTCGAGCTCAAAGAAGAACACCACCGCATCAAAGTTCCGTAAATTAAGGTTTCTTGGTGAGTTGGTCAAACAGGGTTGGTCACGGTTATGGCATGGACAAGCGTCCCAATACACTTACCCATTCTCCTTTTGGCCCCACCCCTCCTCTTGGGATATAGAGCCGGATACACATGAATGGGATGAGCTACTAGTGTTGAATCGCAAAAGAAGGGATAATGCTGCAAATGAAGAGGCGCAAAGAGAGTGGAGAGAAAGGCAAAGCACTTGGCCCAGGGTCAAACCCTTACAGCAAGGTGTCGACGAGTCACAATGGCAGGGTGTTAAGATCCTTGGACATGGTTCATATGGCTCTGGTACACTCTATGTCAAGATTGATGACAATGGATACGTCGAGGACGTAAGTAGCATATCATGCAGAGAGTGAACCGAAATTGGCTAATTTATGTGTAGCGGATGGTGGTCAAAGAAATCTGGAATGATCCCTGCCAATGGCGCAGTCACCTTCCGCGTGAGATTGCAATTCATCGCCTTATCGACGAGTCTAGAGGCAACGGTGATCCTGCCTTTAGTCACCTGCCAAAACATCGAGGGCACCGGCTGATGATGAGAAAACGAAAGTTCCGGCTGTTTACGGAGGTTTGTTCCGGAGGTTCCCTCTATGATGCCACGAAGGCTTTGTTCGAGCAATGGGAGCGTTGGTATAAACACTTGGAAGACGCCACAGACTCAGCAAACGCCACAGACGAGGAACGCGCCAAAGACGAAGAACCGGAGCACATACCAGAAGCCTATATCTGGTACGTGTTTGGCTCGCTTGTAGATGCTTGTTTAGTTCTGCAGCGAGGTGGAAAGGAACGTCGTCAGAAGGGGTGGAAACCGATCACTCATTGTGACATTTACTCGGCAAATGTATTCCTTTGCAAAGATGGTGCAGCTGGCAAAGAAAAGGTAGGCGCGGCTAGATGATGATACATCATTGACATGGATCCGCTGACTCCGTAGTGGCCCCGACCTGTACTTGCTGACTTCGGACGTGCTTTTTATGAACTTCCAGAGTCCGAAAACCCCAGATTCGCTGCTAATCCGTGGGAGTTTGTATTCAGCGTTCCGGCTCTTGCGTATGCGCCGGTAGGCATGTGTTTCCTTCATAGAAGATAAAGATGTTGACCAAAGTCCAGGAACAGCAACCTCTTGACGGATCGAAAGCTGTAGATCGGGACCCTCCCGTACGGCTCGACGAAAAAACCGATGTGTTTGGAATAGGCAGGGTCATGTGGTCCCTTATCACGCATTTACACTTCAACGATGGAGTAGCTCGAGATTCGCGCATTCACAGTCTGGATTTTCTGTACATGGATCGGACGCGTGATATTGAAGAAGTCCTGACCGGGACATTCTTCACTGCCGCCAAGCATTATTCGCAAGATCTGAAAGACCTGGTCAGACAATGTCTCAAGCGAGAGCAGAACTCGAGACCCTCTCTTGGGCAGCTTAGCCAGTCAATCCGGGAGAACGACGGAAAGGTATCAGCACAAGATGGTTGGGATTCGAAGCTCAAAATCTTGAGTGATCTTGACCAATGGGAGGAAGGCAAAGTCTTCAGGGCGGAAAATGGAAGTGCGCATGCAGGACAAGCGGAAGAGTCTGCCGCTGGTTAGACCTTCATTGACTTTCTGAGCTTTCAGGCTTTCGTAAACTAGGGCAAATTTATACTCTAGTATTCAAGGTGATAGTACAAGATCAATCGTCACTGGTATCCGTGATCGTGGTCATAGGCCACTTAACGTTGTACGTGCTTGCGATCCGGGTAGTCAAGAAATCCCAACGCTAGGTGATACCAGCACTTAGCACTTACGAAGAGTACGTGATCCTATCACTGAGTCATAAGCCGATCAATAGTCAAAAGGCTGCGTCTGGCTTGTCCAATCCCTATGATGACCTATAAATGTCGGTTTGCGCCGTTGCCATGAGCCTTTCAGATATGACTTGATTAGTACCAACTTCTCGTATCGGACGACATCCAACTCACCACTTGATTGCATTTGTAACCTTACATTCAATGGACCTCCGCGTGTAACAGTCAAAACCCAGAGGTTGGAATCTCAAGCTACCGCCTCGATAGTGTCACACGTCGTACGTACCTCCGGGCTTGCGGTCACGGTACGATACTCCTGTTTCAACTCTGAATATAGTGACGCCTGGAAGAGCATCAGCATACTTTCGGTGCCCGATGCTGATCACCGCAGAATTCTTGCCGCCAAATTCTTTGTAATCGCTTGCGATCGTAGCGCCTTCACCCAGACCATGGATGAGATCTCAAGAGATTTGTAGGTGTCTCGAAGAGGAACTTCCAACACGTGTATAATACTTTTGAACAAAGAATCAGTTTGGTGATTGACAAACTCAAAATCTCTGCCTTTGCGGCTCAGCAGTCTTCTTGAACTTTCTATGGGCACAATTTTGTATCTGGGTTCGAGAGGGCGCCAGCTTGTTCTCAACTCCAAATCTGTTTTACTCAATGCTTGATTTGCGGTCGCGGCTAGACAGTATATGAGCCGCTCCGTTGGCGACTCTCCGGCCTCTATCTGACCTACTTCTGCATAGCATCATCTCTGTTGTTATCTTTGAATCACTGATGGCGAAAGGAAGCCCTTGGAACAAAGCGTATCAGTACTTCGCACAGACGGTGCGAGATACGATCAGAATCCGGAATCCAGAGTGGAGAAAAGGTACATACGGGTGTAAATGGCTCCAAAGTTTACTGATCAAGATGTAGATGAAATCACCCGCACGGTTGCCTACCTGTGGTGGGATCCGAATCTTGACAGAACCCCATTCGTGACAGCAGTAGAACGGCGCAGTACACTTACGGTACCGTTTCCACCACTAACGATACCACCTGCGCCCGTGAGCAAGACCCAACTGCTCAAGAAAAGGAAAGATTACGAGAAAGCACGAGACATAGAAGCTCCAACAATCCCAGCAATCCCAGCAGTCATAGCAGGTCCAGACATTTACCCTTTTTCTTTCCGGCCTGACACATGGGAGTCCGAGTCAGATATAGGAGACATACCAAATTTAAGGGCATGGGATGATCAAAATAGAGGGGAAGATCCTACAATCGTTCGAAATCAATGGTTGAAACTGAAAGTAAATATGGAGGGTGACGATCCAACACAGAGATGGCATGGAGTCCGCTTCATTGCGCAAGGTAGCTTCGGTAGCTGTGGACTTTTTGTCCAAGTCGACGAGAATGATGTTGTACAAGACGTAAGTTTGCTTAATCAACTTCCTGGGCTTATGACTGATATCTTGGCAAGCGGATGGTGGTAAAAGAGAATTGTCCGACACGAGAAGAGTGGAATGATCCAACCCAATGGCGTAGAAGGAAGCCGCGGGAGATTGACATCCATGAACGCATCGAACATGGAAGGAGGACAGAGCGCGATGAGCAAGCTTTCTCACATCTCGTTCATTACAGAGGGCACCGAGTGATGATGAAACATCGACGATTTCGCTTATATCTGGATCTCCACAGCGGAGGTGACTTGTCTATTGTCGCAGATGATTTCTTCCAAATGTGGGCTCGTGGATCAATTATTGCGTTACATGACCGTTCGACTATACCAGAACCATATATTTGGTACATTCTGAACACTCTTGTTGAGGCGGTGTGTGTACTCCGAAGCGGTAGGGTTTCTAGCCAGCGAGATGGATGGAAGCCGATCACTCACTGCGACCTGAAACTGAACAATATTTTGATGGACATTACGGAGGAAGGTTCAAAACACTGGCCTCGTCCTGTACTTACTGATTTCGGCATGGCTTTCTATGAGCTCTACGAAGGCGATAACCCCAACCTCTCAGATAATCCGCGCGAATACGTGAACGACATGTCCGGCGGTAGCTATGCTCATGAGCAGGCTCATATGAATGTAAACAATCCCGTCAAACTGAATGAGAAGACGGACGTATGGGCTATCGGTAAAGTCATATGGAATCTCGTCACACATTCCAAAGATGCTCCTGCTCGAGAGATCCCAGGAATACCTACCGTGGTTGACATGAGTCTATTACATGAGGAAGAGATCTTGACGGGGGCTTACTACTCCGCTTCCGAGCATTATGGCGATCCGCTCAAAGAGCTCGTCAGGGCCTGTCTAGCATACGACCAGGCAGATAGGCCGACTTTAGACGAGCTCAAAGGTAGAATCGAGTCGGCCTTCACCGATGATCCTGGTCTAAGAGAACAGGTACCTACGTCGTTCTTTATTTACGATGAATACAAAGACTGGACGAGAGAGACGAAGTACCGACCAACAAAAGATTGAACTTCTGTGTAGCGCCAAAATCAGTCTTCAGGCCGTTGTCGCCGAACAACCCAAGGAAGAATATGTGAGGTAATTCGATTGGTCAGGACTCAGGACATAGAGAGAAGGGCAAAAGAAGGTTGGACGTTTCACTTGGAGTCCAGTTCGATCTCACGGACATCATATGCAAACTCTTCCTCTTTCTTAGATGCCCGCAGAAGTAGATAGATCCAAGTGGCCCATTCAATGAAGATGGTCATGAGCCATCCATGATCTCCAACCGTCTGAGCACCACGATTAGCCGCTTTGAGAGCGTCAGACACGGGGCCCTGGCCTGTAACATTTACTTAGCCATCTATGATACCGAATCCGGGCTCGTTAGGACTTACGTAGAGCCTCATACTTCTGGAACCGCTCACTAGGTTTGTAATTTTGGACAATGCGTGAAAATAGGACGGCGTCTTCGAGTGCAAAGCCAACACTCTCGCCCTGGGGTGGCATCTTGCCTCAATTAGCGTGCGCATCGACGTTTAGGGATGGGAGAGTAGTGACTTACTGCGTGGGCGGCATCTCCTAGCAGGAGTATACGTCCAGAGGCCCACTTATCGCTCTCGAAGAGCCTGTAGATGGGAAAGAAGACAGGGGCGTCTAATTTCTCGATGACCTCCTTCCAGCATGGTATAGTGGGACCCGAGAATCGTCTTTCGAGGTCATTCTTGATAGCCACCTTATCCTGGCCTTTGGCAACCCAGCCTTCCCGACTTCCCACATCGTCTACGCTGGTGACTGCAGCAATATACAAGTTTGTCTTGGGTGCATCTGCATATGTCATGAGTAGGATACCGGAACTGCCTACGATGAGTGATGTCGCCTCAACCGGCAGTCGCTCTCGAAGATGTGTAGCATCTAAGAAGCCATAAGCGACTGAGATACCTGTATACTCCGGCTTTCGATCCGGCTCGACGAACTTCATACGAACGGCGGAGTGGATTCCATCGCATCCCAGGAGGAAGTCGCCAGTGACTGTCGAGCCGTCTTCGAAGTTGGCGGTCACCCCTTCCTTCTCTTCTTTCACCGACCGGATCTTCATTCCGTAATTGATGTCAACTTCAAGGTTCTCTAGAGTCTCTAACAGAGAATGGTGAAGCTCATTTCGCAATATGCGCATAGCCCGGTATTTGAACCTGTCGATGTTGTCAAAGTTGACCTTCCCAAGCGGCTTCCCGGTGCGATGTGAGATGAGGTCGAAGCTTTTGACGTCACAGCCCTTGCCTTCGAGCTTCGGCAGTACGCCCAAGTGCTCGAGATATCGAAGAGCGTTGGGTGTCAGATTCACGGCTCCACCAATGGTTGCGGGTTCTGTCCTGATTTCGAAAACGGAGCACTTGATGCCACTGTGGCGCTTGAGCGCAAGAGCGACTGCAAGACCCGCGATTCCACCCCCGATGATGATTGCATGCTCGTTGGACATTTGCGCTAGGTGAATGATAAAAATCCGGATGAGATATGTGATAATTATCCTGCAGTTAGTTCAGACTTTTATGGTGACTGGAAGTGCAAAAAGCCACCGTACACCGTATTCGCATGTAGCATACCTGTATCCATTGCGAGGATGCATTTCGCTTATCGATAGCCATCGCTACCGCGAGTTTGGTTGACTGGTGACACTGCCTGGCCGTCTGACTCAGTTACAAAATGTCTTGGAAAGGACTTACTATTTGCTTTAACTGCTTGCATGTCCTTAGGGAGTCATTGTGTTTGCACTTCGATCGATCGGCGAGAGCTTCGTCGATGCCTGTAAGACGAGAGGCTAAATACCCGAAGAATAGAGTCTAACTGATAAGATGTGACTTGACCCGGTGGTTTCGGTGTCTGATTGGCCAAGCTTCTACTAGCGTCTCATCCTAAAAGCGACCATTTTTCTGCATGTAAACTTGAACTTGTAAGTATTGGTGAATGTGATTTATCCATGTATAGATTGAAAGACGAACTGAGTGAGAGGAGAAGATACATCTATTGTGGGGTGATGACCCATCTCTAGATGGTGGAACGCTCAAACGATCCTGTTTATTGCTCACCATTAGGTGCAAGCACTACATGATTGCCCGGCCCACTCCTCTCCACTGCATTCAACGCATCCTCCACGTCATTCAACGAATATGAACTTGGGTTTTCAAACCCTGACTTTCTTCCCAATACCAAATTACCATTCTCAATCAGCTTAATATACCTCTTCAGTTGTTCTGGGCTATACATGAATTGCCCTCTGACGGTAAGGTTGTTCAGCAAAACTAGTCCATAGGGAAACTGGATGTCACTTTGAACACCACCCATTAATACCGCCTCGCCACCCTTCTTCAAAGCCCTGAGGCAACTGGTAAAGCTGGACGGCGTCGAATTGCCGCTTGCGGCAGGGGGAAGTAGATCCAAGTACACATGTGCACCCTCACCCCCGCTTGCAGCAAGTAGACTCGCAGTGTCTTTCTCGGCATCCCCGGAAAGAGCCACAGTCGTCAATCGTTCTTTTGCTCCTGGAAAGGTATGTAGAGATTCCATCTTCTCCTGGCTTCTACTCGCCGCAATGACTTTCGCTCCCATAGCGAGCGCGACGAGTACCGCTCCGCCCGAGAAAAGACCTGTTGCTGGCGACACAATGACAGTCGATCCCGCGCCGACGCCTGCTGCTTCGAGACCGCCATACGGTACTAGAGAGTGATTCAAATTGACCAGATCCTTGAAGTTGTAGCCGAGGCCACCCTCCTCCTTGCTCTTGAACAGTCGCTCGGGTAGTACATAGGAATTCTCCAATGGCACTAGAGTCTTCTCCGCGTAACATCCGTTGCGCCAAACACCTTCCATGAGCTTCATGGCTGCAGGACTTGTCCCGCCGAAGAAGGCTAGGAGGATCTGCTCATCTGGATTGTCGCGAGCAGTGATCGTTGAGTCGACCCAAACGATGTCACCAGGTTTGGTGGTTACAGCGTCAGGTCCCACGGCGTCGACACGAGCGATGCATTGCGTCCCCGGTGTTAGCGGGAGGGTTATGGGATACAGTTTGCCGGCGAAGACAGTCCGTATGTATGGCTGGACACCAGAGTAGATGGGAGAGACAAGAGCCGAGCCTGGGGCGACTTGCGGGACTGGGAGGCTCTTTAGGGCGATAGGCTTCTCGAAAGATTCGAGAACGAGGGCTTTGTAGGTCGACATTGTTGAATTTGACTGGCTCAGAATAGCAAAATTCCGGAAATGGAGTGAGAACTTGGGAGGTGGTGTTCTGAAGTGTTTCGTTGTAGAGTGCTTCTCGACTCGAATGCAGGAGTTACCCTTCTTTTATAGCCATCAGTGTATTCATTTGGTTCCACGTCCATGAAAGCTGTAGAGTATGACACTTGCCTCGAATTCGTATACCCAATGCCAAGATCACTGTCCTACCAATGAGACAGCACCACCACATGGTGGTCGCACAGATCGTTTCGGAGAATACATTAAGAGAACCGGCTCCGACGAACATTTCGCATTCATCGGGATTGCTCTGTACGTGAGTAAGGCGCTAGAGTAGGGACTACGTGCTGACGCGGATTTAACTCCGTAGGGGTTTGGATTAACTCCGTATATCGCACGAGAACGGATATGGTTAGCGACATCGGCACGAGACTTCGGACATGCAGTGGATCTCCGGTAGCATTACTTGGATGTACCTAGGTAGGTACGAAGCTCTTCGCACACGTGAGTCAATTCCAACGCAACCAACGCTCGGATCCTGTTGGATCGTACAGATCCCATGTGCGGCAGTCGTGTAGCATAATTCACCCTCATTTCTTGCTGTAAAAGGTGCTCATCCGGTACCGAGTCTCTCCTTCAAACTGAGCAAGATCTGCGAGCGCTTGTTCTCCTTCTCGGACGATCGTCTGCCGGATTGCTTCGCTCCTGGGTGTAATATTGACCTTGAAAAGGTTAGGACGCATGTTCAATCCGTTCCTGTTCAAGTCAGCTACGGAACACCAAATACGTGTATCAGGATTAACTTACGTATAGTCAAAGATATCCACTGGAAGCGGTTGTCCTCTTTCATCGCGCGCAGGTTCGATCCTGAATCCCCAAACGAGTCTCGCCACGGTTAGCCACGTCCCTTGCTCTGCAAGCGCTTGCCCAGAGCACACTCTCCTGCCCCAACCGAACGTCATGTATCCTTTCTCGCCTGGGAAAGGCCTGGCGTCTGCACTACCCTTCATGAATCGGCCAGGATTGAAACAGTCAGGATCCGGAAAGTCTCTCTCATTACGGTGGATTGCCCATACGTTACCTTGTACCCACGTTGACTTGGGAATCAGGTAGCCGTTATAGTAATCGTCCTGGACAGGAGCATGCGGCTGCCCACCTATAATTGCAACAGACCGCCATCGGAACACCTCTTTGACGAAAGCACGCATGTAGGGAAGATTGACTTCATCTTCGAATGAAGGGCTTCGTCCCGAACCAACAATGCGGTCGAGTTCCTCCCAAGCTGGGATGAGTGTCTCCGGAAATGCGCGCATAGCGAGGACTGCGGTGATCAATGTACTACTAGAAGTATCTGAACCTGCACCAAAGAGGTTTCCGGACAGGGCAGATATTTCTTGTGGCTTGAGGTTGTATTTTGGTGCTTCCTTAAAAAGTAGCTTTGCGTAGCAGTCCTCATGCCCAGGATTCTCGTTCGCTTCGGCGGCAAGAGAGTAGAAGAAATCATGACCCCGATGTGATCCTCCCCGCCTACCTAGGCCATGTTTCCACGGGGCAATTTCTGTGGGTACTTTGGCCAGCACTACTCTGGTCAGTGAAGCTCCTCACCGAAGACCAAGGTATTACATACCAGGAAAAGTTTCGAGTAGCATAGGGAACGTCTTCCCCGGCACATTGAGGTCAGCGGCTCTATGCATGACCGCGATGACTTCCGTAATGATGGGGTCCTTGGGATCCGCTACTCTCCTTCCAAAGCCGATGATTGATACAACACTGGTCGCATAACGCTCGAAGTGTTCCACGTAATCCTGGGGTGTGCTTAGAAGATCGTAGGCCACCACTTTGCTCTCGTCATTCTGAAAGCCCCGATATCTCTTCACTTGCTGAATGCCTACCCCCTGGTGCATAAGCTTCCGCTGTACTCTAAACCTATCTCGCTCTGCTTGTGTAGTCGTGATCATATTGACAAGGTTGCTTTGTCCAGCCCCAAGCTCAGCGAAGACCAGCATGCGGGGTCGGGAGCAGTAGATACCTGCGCGCTTATCCAGGAGTTCGTTCGCCGTCCAGGCATCATTAATCCATACTGTAGGGTTTCTGTGCGAGGTGAGAATCTCGGAGATAGACGCGATGAGTCCACCTACCTTCCAATCCAGAATGTAATGAGAGGCGTGTCATATTTTCTCGATAGCTGTTCAAAGTATACCCACGGTTTGTTGTCGGGCAGATAGTATGTGTTGCCAATGATGGGAAAAGGGAACGGCCCTGGCGGCTTTGATTATTTCAGCACGATTCCAAAGAATCAAGTCTGTCTATACAGACCATCTTTGACCTGAGATATAGCATCCATCCGTAGTCTGCAAGGACTCCTAAAGCGGCGGTAACGAAAACTGCTAATGCAACATTCGCAGCCCCAAACTTTGAAATTCCATGCTGCAAGTAATGTAGAGGCATAGCCTCAAACAATTGCTCGATAGCCATCTTCAGCACAATGCTCTTTCGAAGCTTGAGTGGGAGGTTGAGGTTGAAGTCAGCACAAGCTTTTGAACCTGGTAACTGAGGAACACACGTCCAATGCTGCAGACCAAACCCGCCCAGGATATTATGCCACTAATCACCGGTGCAATATGCGTGGCGACGTGCGTCTACTGAAGTTTCCAAGTTCTCTGCATTCTGTCTTCGTCAGGCTGTGCAGGGCAACACTCAACCCCACATTGCGGTGGTGGGGCAGACGACCGGCAATTTAGGAATGTGAAAAGAGAGCCGAATAGCCGCCAATTGTCCTCCGATCACTGGTATTCAGGATCGTAGGTCTAGTCGAGGGCCTATTGCGATCGTCTAGACCTAGACAATCCCGCATACGAGGTATTGATGGTTATGTGTGACCGGTCCTTCGAGAAAGCTTCAACGCTAAGAGTTCGAGATAGCCACGATAGCCACGATCCCTCGTAGAGTCTTGAGCGTGCTTAGTTTCATCAGCAAGATGGCTTGCAGCAGCTAAGTGGTGCTTCCTGGCTGTTCGGCGGCGCGTTCTGTACTTCCCAGAGTCGCTGACTCGAACAAGACTGAGGGAACTGTATGACGCAGTAACAATAGATCTTTTGGTCCAAGGCAGACCTATGAGATGACATGGAACGGTCGTTAGTTGCCTGAAGCTCCAAGGGATCGCGACCTCGAGCTTGAGGTCCTAGGCACCTAAACTGGGCAAGCGCACGTGCCCCTTTCCGTACCCTAGCACGTGCCTAGGTAGCACTTAGCGTCCGAGGTCGGCCCCGGGATAACTCCGGTCTGTTCTCCACTCCAGGTCGATAACGATACAAACATCAGCATTGCCAATTGTGTTATATCTCTTTTCCCCAAGCTAGCGCACCTAGTTCCTGATCACCCGGGGTTCCTGATCACCTCACCAAAACACAACACCTGCACAAAACACGCGATATCCCAACAACGCTTATTATAACTGCCATTGCGTACATATAGACTGTAGAGTAGCTGCTGCTGTAGCTGCTACTACTGTTTCTGTAGCCTTTCCTATAGTAGATTTGCCTTGCTGAGCTGCTAAGGCCTCAGCTGCGTGCATGGCCTTCCTAATAGTCTCTACCTCTGCAAAGCGTTGATTTAGGTCTACTTGAACGCGCTTTCGAGGACGTTGAGAGCTAGTAGTCTCTAGCTGCTGCTCAAGACGTCTTTTTCCTGCTTCTAGTCCTGCAGCTCGAGCATTTGCAGCTGCTAGCGCCTTACCTGCTTTTTGCAGGAGAAGTCTTACCTTGCGACCTAGGTTCTCGCAGCTCTGCACCTCGCGCTGAGCTAGGTATAGATCCCTAGGGCCTTGTGGGGTAGCGAAGAAGCTCTGAGGCTGCTGCTGAGGCTGTTGCCGGCGTGTAGGCGTTGCAGGCCTCTGAGAAAGCTGCGACGAGCTGAGCACGTGATTAATGTTGAGCGGGCAGATGCCAGCAGCCTGCCAGCCAGCTCGAATCACACGCTCTGTAAAGCCTTCCTCCCTAGCTTAATAGTAGCAGGCAATAAAGCGCTCCTTCTTAACAGGCGCAGCGTCGTCGAGCGATGCAAGCTCCTGAATTTGGCGTCGGTAACTAGACTTGATAACAGAGAAAGGAGCAAGATCTAGAGGCTGTAGGACATGCGAGGTATGCGCAGGTAGGTATAGGAGCTCTATTCGATGCTGTTTGCAGAGCCATAGGAACTCTATATCAATGTGGCTGCCATGGCCGTCAAGGATAAGGAGGCGGTACTGGCTGTTAGCTACAGCCGTCTCAGGGATAAATATACGCTGCAGCCACTCAACACCTATTGCTTTTAACGTCTATCCGTTCTTAGAAGTTGTATAGAGCCAGCTAGGTACGTAGGACAAGGGGAACCAGGTAGTTTGTAGGCTCTGGCCCTTGAAGATGACTGCGCAGCGTAGCTTCCGCCCTGTTGCTGATACACACTCAATTATAGAGACCCACTCGCGATTCTCTGGAGAACGAATATAAGCCTTCTTCTTCTGACTACTAGAGAGTACTCTAGTGTTTGTACATACCCCTAGGGCAACGCCAGTCTCGTCCATATTATATGTATTCTCCGTCTGTATATTGAGCCGCTGTTTGACCTGCTTATAAAGCTCTAGGAAGGCGCGCACCTGCTCTGGAGTTGCTGCATCAGCTCTCTGAGCCTCTAGCTTTCTGCCGACTACTGAGGCGACGCGTGGCTGGCGGCGGATAAAGTAGGATAGCCAGTGCTTGCCAACAGGCTGGTTATCGCTATTCATACGCAGGATTCGATTCGCCATTTCTCGCGCACGAGCATGTGAGGGAGGGCAGGCGCGCGCATCCTCTTCGAGAATCCAGTCTACTAGAAAGTCCTCCTGTAAAGGAGTTAGTCGCTGCTGGTGCTGATGGCTAGTCGCGCTGGTTGTTCCGCCATGGAGTCGCGTGGATAGAGTAGACTGAGGGACGCCGTACGCCTTAGCTGCGGCGCGCTGGCTAGAATAAAGACCTGCGTTTAGATCGCTAATAGCTGATTGTATAGCTAGCTCACGGGCGTCTATATTGATGAGCGTTGTGTTGAGATATCGCGTGTTTTGTGCAGGTGTTGTGTTTTGGTGAGGTGATCAGGAACCCCGGGTGATCAGGAACTAGGTGCGCTAGCTCATAGCTAGTATGGTATTGATTACTGGGGGCGCATGCGATGAGAGGGGGTTTAGTTGCTGAATATCTATTGGGTTAACTCTAGCTATCAAGCAATGTTGGAATACTCTCTCCCGCCTGTGGGGAGACTATGGCCAATGAGACTAACAATTGCCGACTGACACTTCCTTTGAGCGGTTGAGTTTTGCAGGATAACACCTCTGAACCCCCTGGTTGGTATCTTCGGTCTCTTTCTGATCATAGATTATCAAGGCTTCGCCCAAGCCAAAGATGCTAATGGCACATGCCTGTAACGCAGTCACTATAGGCGCTAGGGTCGATAGACTGAAGATATCTCGGACTTGTCATCAGACGTAGGGTTGTACATTCGAGAGGATGGGACCCACTGGAAACACATGACGATTAGGTTTCGTCATTGCGCATGAAACCTACGGTATATCTACTCGACAGTATCGGATTTTGGACGCGCTCGCCGAATTCCCTACAGGTCTGGGTCGGTAACGTATGCAGTCTACTTGTGCTTCACGCATCGGGTAGCGACGTTCCCCCGTTTCTGTTTGATGATCCACTCTCTACATTTTTTTTGTCGCTTAAGTCGATAGTGGAAACACTACCCGCGGAGATCATCGAAGATATTCCTGTCAATCCGAATAACGACTCTTCCATATGAAAGAATGAAATCGCAAATAGAGTGGCCGCTACAGAGGACCAAACAACAATGGGTGGGGCTTGAAGACGCTCTCGATCTCCTGCTGACCTTTTTCCGCCTATCGTTATGTAAGTGTCCTGAGACAACAAGGGTCTGGGAACCCGTGTTTGACAGGCCCCTAGACCAAGATCTTCTTTAGCGCAGTATTGATTTGATGAGACAGGAGGTGTGAGAAAATCGAGGTTTGAAAGAATCCACTGATGTATCAGTATCGTCGAGGCAAATTTCGCCGGACATGACTGTCTTCTCGAGTTCCAGACCGCTACTGGAGCGTGGCTAGTACTAGACCGACATCTGGATGCCCAACCGAGAAGATATTGACATAGAAGCGGTATCTGCAAAAAAAGACGTTCCAGACAGCCCTCGAACATCAGCTGACAGAGTGCTCGATTCCAGTGAATACGCAGTACTCATTGGATGTTCTAAGATCCGTTCTTGATTCGAATTGCAAGGCTCATGTCAACTAGAACACTTTTAGGTAAGGCCTTGCAGCGGACAGAACACCACCTTATCTTGCTCTACCAATGTTCGGTCTTTCCCTCATCGACGTGTAGCTTACAGATCATCTCGCGGACACTCCACGCCGTCGCAGTGGGGAAATGATGCGAGCGCTTAGGGGAAGTTTGGCGTTTTCTCTAGAGTCACCTAAGCTCAAAGGTTCGAGGGCCGACTCGACAGTGACCTTCGCCAATATTCATTGCACATACGAGTTGTTCATGTTCCCCGGTTTCGATGAACATGCTCAAGGGCACCGAAGACAACACGGGGCTTCTATATGCTTTGGCAGACCTGGATCTTGCATATTACAGAACGTGCAACTTCTGGTCGCGCGGTAGGTACACAGTTTCTTACAAACATCGCAAGATCGGCGTTGAGAACGAGGAGTTAGAGTGGGAAATCATCAGGATGGAGAAGGATGGGGCATACAAGGGTTAAGTCCTCCACTTCAAGAGAGTAAGAGACTTGAAGATTGGCTAGTGCATCATTGATAAGGAAGACTTGAGAACAAATGATCAACAGCAGAGTGGTGGTGGATTGTTGAAGTTCCTTCCGCAGCTTTCTTGAGAGCACCTAGAATGTACACCCCAAAATCTACAAGCATACTTGACATGCAAGACCATTGACTACCCTAGGTACCTTCCTGCCCAAATAAAAGCTCAATTAGCGAACCTTCTCTCTGACAGATCCACTTAAGCAGGCATCCCCCAACTTGTGAACAAGCAACGCACGTGCACCTTGGGCTTGTCCGTAAAGAGATGGTGCACCGGGGCACCCCGCATTATCCCAGCCTCGCCATTGCAGTGAACATCTGACTCTCCAGGTCTGTTCACCAGCACACGCGTCAAGGGAGTCTTCACATCTGCCGAAACTGACTAAAAGCGCCTCTCCAGTCCAGTCTGTCTTCTGATACAGGTGCTAAAGGACCCGAGGCGTGAGCTAGTGTCGCTTGCGCGCTTCAATCGACACATGGCAGGTCGAAACAATGGATATCAACTAACGAAGCTTAGGATAGTGCTAGCATATAGCTCCATTTGGCTGCTGGTTACACGGCATTATCAGCCCGGAGCGGTGAATTGACCGTTTCCAGCTACATGCTAGCCACGCCCCCAGTCTCGCCCGGGCCGCATGCAGGCCTCAGTGTGGCGCGAGGACCTGGACTTCTCCTTGCTATCGTGGCCTCAGTTCAAGGTTTACGGAGGCAAGACTTCTACCCCACGTTATACCTTTTCGAATTGGTCGTCTCCAACTTCACGAAGCGTTAAGGAAATGGTTGGATGGGAACGGGTAATCCCCGCATCCCCACATATTAGATTGCAAAGTCCGGGGTAGCTGCATGGATCGGCAGATATTGGGTCTCCCATGGCCTGGGACGAGATCTGCAAAGGTTATGGGCCAATTCATCTACTTAGACAAGGCTGCTAACCGCTGCGACTTGTCCTTTGTGTGAATACATAGGCAGGCGGTCTCTGGACTCCTTTCCATCCCATCATCTTTTCGATTTTCTGCTGCATCACTTTCAAGACAACAACATGCCTGAAGCATCAACCGGTACAGGTCTGCGGGAGAATTGGAAATGTCTCCTTGCCTGCACGCTGGTGTCGATGAGCCCATTCCAGTACGGCATCGATTTCGGTCTCATCGGTGGTCTCCAGGCCATGCCCGGGTTCTTAATGGTACGTGTAATCATGAAGTTGTTATCAACATGTCTAATTCAAGTTGTAGGTGTTTGGAGCAAAAGACCCGACTAGTCCAATTGGTTACCAGATCTCTCCTGGCCGTCAACAACTGATATCTTCCCTCATGACCCTCGGTGCCTTTATCAGTTCCTCCAGTGCCGGCTTTTTCGCGAAGTGGCTCGGTCGACGCCAATGTCTCTGGATGGCATGTGTACTCTGCTGTGCGTCCAACGTGGTGATGATGGCGACTACGAATTTACACGGCCTGTATGCTGGGCGCTTTCTCATTGGCATTGCCAACGGCTGGTACATGACCTTCGCACAGCTCTACATCCAAGAGAGTACCCCCGCTCGTTATCGCGGTCTCATGATTGCTGTCTTCCAATTCTGGACATCTATCGGCACTCTCGTTGGCACGGTCGTCGATAACTCAACGAGCACCATTATGAACAAAAATGCGTACATCATCCCTCTTGGTATAATCTTCATTGTACCGGTATTCATGGCCATCGGCATGTTCTTCATTCCGGAATCGCCACGCTGGCTTCTGCTCCAAGATAAACATGCCGAGGCCGAGAAGTCGCTCAGGTGGATGCGGCCGAACCCGGACGCGGTGCCCGAGGAAATTGCAGACATCCAGTCGGCCATCCTGGCAGAGAAAGGTAAGAAGATTTCACTACAAGGTGCCTAAGACCCACTTTCTTGAAATGATACCCAGGTCGCATTTCGGAAGATAGGTCTTGGAGCTAACTACTCTTGTCCTTGCTTTAAAGATTGTTAGTCACCTTGTACTGACTTCTTTATAGAGCTCGCTGGCTCCGCTTCCTTCATCGACATCTTCAAGAACCCAGTTGATAGGCGACGAACGCTTTTGGCCGTTGCGGCGATCTCAACGCAGGCTGCTTCTGGTGCTATGTTCATGATTGGTAGGTTGAAGAGAGACGCCTTCGATGTTTCCTTTCTGACAATCGATCAGCATACGGCACATACTTTTTCGAGATGGCCAAAGTCGGCAATGCTTTCATGAATACATGTATTCTTACAGCTGTCGGTGTCCTCGTAATCATCATCAACTCCTGCGTGATATCCAAGATCGGTCGTCGACGCGTCTTCCTCATGATTGGCATGTCTATTTGCGGTGTCGCACAAATCATCGTCGCTGCCGTCTATCACGTCAGTCCTGGGACCGTTAGCACTGGAAAGGTGTGTCCCCCCTCGCTACACTTCATTGTGTGAATTTAGACTGACATTGCTCCAGGTCATCGTTGCCATGTCCGTCATCTACATCTGCGGCTACAATGGCATGGTAGCTACATATGCCTGGCTTGCTGGTGGAGAGATTCCCTCGCAACGTCTGCGTTCCTATACTTTCGGTATCGCAGCCGCTGTTGGTTTCGCAGGCGCCTGGCTCGCTACATTCACAGCACCATATTTCATCAACCCTACGGCGCTGAACTGGGGTCCTGAATACGGTACGTCTGATCCATTCCCACACCCCGATGGCTCGAAAATCTATCGCAGTGAACGGGCACTAACCGTCATTTAGGCTGGATCTGGGGTCCTAGCTGCTTCGTAACCGTAATCTGGATCTACTTCTTCCTCCCGGAGATCAAGAACCGCACGCTCGAGGAAATCGACGAGATGTTCGAGGCCAAGCTTCCGGCGCGCAAGTTCCGCCAGTACGTCTGCGTTGGAAGGCACGTCACCAGCGACAAGCTTGATGAAAAGGATATGGATGACGTACACATTGAGCATCATGAAGCGGAGGCCCGGAAGAGCACCCAGGACAAGGTGTGGTCGAATGAGAAAGCGGTCGCGGAAGCTACTGCCTATATTGAGTGAGTTAGAGAGGAGAGTCTGAAAGGGAAGGTGCGACCGGCTAGAGCCGACCTCGGGAGCGCGGAAAGGCAACGACGTGACGAATAGAGGGTCATGAGGTCACAGAGCTGCTCATCGTACGATCGAATTAATGATTGAAAATGAAGCTGTCATGACCACTCAGTCTCGCGCTCACTCTATGAACTGGCCAATTTTGTTGTAATCGAAACGTATGGCCCACACCAAGATATGTCCAATGCCAACACTCAGCCCTATACGAATCCCAGGTTTTCCGTCCACGAAAACCCGGTAAGGGCTCAACAGCCCCACGCCAATGCTCCGATGCTGCACCTCGATCAGACCACTCTCAGACCTTCCGTACATGTTCTGTCACACAAGGAAGGCAACCGCCAAGGCACCGAAATGAACACGGGCCGTTTTCGTTGATATGTTCATGTGTTTATTTGATTAAAAGGCTATCTCCAACCTTACGCCTTCGAAACGCTCGCAATGAGCTCATCCGCAACCTCTTCGCTATGCTTCTCCGCATCAAAGCCAAAGATCCAGTCCTCTCTGGGTAATTGGATGCTCTCAGGCTCCTTCTTCACCTTTTCCCAGTCTGTCTTATGCCACATGTCCCTTGTTGTCTCGCCCGTCTTCTGCACCTTCCTGACGCGGTCGTACCGCTCTTCCTGGTATGCCCTCAACGCGCCCCGAACATTATCCTTGCCTGCATGCTTCAACATGATAGCTAGCGTGACACCATCCTCCAGCGCCTGCGTTGCACCCTGCGCACTCGTCGGCAGGAATGGATGTGCGGCGTCCCCGAGCAGACATATCCTTCCGTGACCCGGCGCAGAGCCGTAGCCAGACACCCACGTAGGCAGTGGATCTCGGTAAACAAGCTTCCAATCCACAAGCACGGATTCGGGGGTTTTCGAGACGATCTTCGTGCACATAGGATCCCAGCCTTCCAACACTTTGTACACGTCTTTGAGATAGCCGGGAAAAGACCAAGACTCGGCGATGTCGGCTTCGTCGCGGTGGGTCAGCACCCAACAGCAATCGGAACCACCCTTGAGTGTGCTGAAGAGGAAGTGAACATCGGGACCTGATCACACAATTAGCGTGAATCCTGGCGACTACCACGTAGTGCAAGTGGGAAGAATGGAGCATACCTATCCAGCCATTGAACGTGTCTCCGTTCTCGCAAAACTGTTTCGTTTCGGGATCCGCGATCATATCCTTGTTACTGAACCAAGCTCTCCACACCGCGTAACCCGAACTCTTCGGCTTGTCCTCATAACCCAGGACCAGCGTCCTAGCTTTACTCCGCACGCCATCACTGCCCACGACAACGTCACCTGAGACTTTGGTCCCATCCTCCAGTATGATCCCCGCCCCGTTCTCGTCCTCCCAGTAGTTCTCGACCCGATGTCCCAAATGAATGGGTACACCTAGCTCCTTCGCGTAGTTGAACACAATCTCGTGCAGCTCTCCTCTGTGTCCGTTGAAGACCGGACTCATCTCATCTTTCATCGGTGTCTTCTGGTTTATGACGATCTCGCCAGTATCATATTTGTGGATGTTGAAGCCGTAAGAGGATAGGTCGATGGAGAGGTCGCGCATCTTCTTGGTTATGTAGCCCGGGTCGCCCCATCGGTAGAAGATGCGGCCCGCGTTGGGACCAAAGGATATAATGTCGCCTAGGATCTTGAGCTCGGGGAAGGATTCGTAGATGACGGGGTCGTGACCACGTCGTTTGCATTCTATGGCTGCTGTGAGGCCGCCGAAGCCTAGGGGAGGCGTTGTTAGACACAGTAAGAGGAAAGGGAAAGCTGGTGTAGCATCGACATACCTGCGCCGACAATGATGACTTTGATGCCGGTTTGCCTTGGTTTCGTCCCATTTGTTGTCGTCCCGTTTGATTCAGCCATTTTGGGCAATTTGGACTCGCTGATTTTGGCGCGAAGGGGCATGCGGCTGTGATGTCAATTGGTCAACGAGCAAGGCTTCTCACAACCAAAAACAGATAGGATATCAAAGATGCGTCAATGTCGGGCGTTGGACATAGCAAGTCGACTCCATCAGTAAGATATCCAGGTCGCAATATCTCGGTCCCAAGTAGTGGGGCTCTGCAACCCAGGATCTACGCGCTCCTCTAGCCTATGGACCGCTGACCTGACACTCTCCTCAGTCTAGGTGTTATGCTTCCGACGACCGAACAGACCGACGTGAGGTCGTACAAGTGCCGTACCGTCCTCCAATGGCCTTCCATGTCGGGTCTGCTTCGCGTGGGTCTTCATGTGTTGGCTTATCCGCCGCTTCTGGAAGTCGTGGGCCGAGGAGACAAGGGGAGCGGTGGAAGGTACATCTGCCGAATATATCGCGTGCAGCTGATGAGGCTTGGGTTGGGGTGCGTGTTGATGCCCCACAAACGCGGGATGCGGAGAAGCCTGCCCCGCACGGATCTTTGGAGAGAGCGCTAACCTTGTTTGAGACTGTCGTCCTTCACACCGCGGTTGAATGACCTTTTCGAGTAACGAGCCAAGGTTGGAAAGGTAGGAAGGGAAAGTGGGCGGGCGAAACCCAGGTTTTCTCAGCCATCATGGACGAGACGCAGATGCCGGGTCCAAGGCGCCTCGATTGGAAGCCGCGACCAGGATAGGAACCCATGGACATGGGGACTGGCATGGCAACGCAGAGTATGCACGTGGGGCCTAGGCTTTAAACAAACAATTTGAGACAGCGTGACGAGAAGCAATGAGAGCTACTTCCCGAACTCCTCATACATGGTCATCAAGATGACGGTAGCACTGACACATCCGGAATGGACACAGGAGACGGGTGGAGTTGAAGTCGCAAAGGCGTTCTCGGAGAACATCAGGGGAAAGAATGGTAAGTACATGAGACCATTTGGCTCTTTGTACAAGCTCAACCAAGATACAGTCCTGATCACTGGAGTCAGTCCCGAATCAATCGGCTCCTCCACCGCCCTCGCCATTGCCTCCCAGTCGCCCTCCCTTCTCATCCTGGCCTCACGTACCCAGTCAAAGCTCGACCAGGTCGTCAAGGATATCGGAGATGCTTATCCCAAGGTCAAGGTCAAGACAGTGCTCCTCGATCTCATGTCACAAGAGGCTGTGAGAAAAGCCGCGAGCGAGGTTTCCCAGGTGACTTCAACCCTGGATATCATCATCAACAACGCAGGAATCATGACTACAAAGCTTCAACATACTGTCGAAGGCATTGAAGGCCAATTTGGGAGCAACCACATCGGCCACTTCTTATTCACGAGCCTACTGATGCCGCAACTGCTAGCAGCCGCGAAATCGAATCAGGCTGGTGCAACTCGAGTCGTTAATCTGACAAGTCTGGGTCATCGGTTGAGTCCGGTCAGATTTCATGATTACAACTTTGAAGGAAAAGATATCCCGGACGAAGAGAAGCCTCCTGCAAATCTGCCTCCCATGTTCCACCCCACTGAAGGTCAGCCATACAATGGATTCACTGCGTACGGTCAGGGGAAAACAGCGAATATATTATTTTCGATAAGTCTCAATGAAAAGTTGAAGGAGGAAGGCATCATCAGCTATGCCGTACATCCAGGATGTGGGTACTACCCTGTTGGCTGTCTCCTCAACGTCATACATGCTGATGCGATTTTTAGCGATATGGACTGGCTTGAGCAGGGACTTGGACGAAGAAGGTGAAGCGGCGATTCGCGCAACGAGCACGTTCTGGAAAAACCACGATCAGGGTTCGGCGACTACCTTGGTTGCGGCGTTCGATCCTGCGTTGAATGGTAAGCACTGGTCCCGTCTTTAATGCATATTACTGATGGCGTGTTTGCAGAGCCAAAAGGTATACTGCTTCACGACTGTCAAATTACCGAAGCCGCGCCGCATGCCACAGATCCAAAGGTTGCCGAAAGACTGTGGGAGTTGAGCGAGAAGCTCGTCAAAAGCGACTTCAAACTATGAATAGACCTGTCTACTAGGCTTGTCGACAGAAACGTTTTCTTGCTCTCTCAGAACGTCCCTTGGGCTGATGCAGAATGAGAAAAGTTGAATATAAAGGGGCTCAGCAGCACTCTACATTTCCATATTCGTTCGTTGTGGTGTACGGTACTTCTTGTATCTTGGCCGCAGCGCAGTACTTGCATATAAGCCAGACACCCTGAATTGCTCTTCTGCATTCTAGCAGGACGTTCTGATGATTCTTTGCCTTTCTCAATCTTGCTCAACCTGAGGAGACTTCCGAGTCTTCTATGTCCACATCTGTGATGGATGCCTTAGTTTAGTAAGAAGATAAGCAAGTTCTTCGTACAAAGTCCTTGATGCGACACTGATATCTTAGTTTTGGCTCCTTGTAGCCAAATTACGGCGGCCCCAACCCCAGATTACTATGCACCAGCCTAACGCTCGCCCAAACGCCAACGGGATGCCGAACTTGAACCATGTGTATGGCCGGACAATTCTCACCGAAGGCACGATGATTTGTTTGGTATCCACCCCAAACCTTTTTGAGTGATAAGAGGTTGATTCTTTTCGAGAAATTACCGACGCGAACCTCTCAATGGCCTCCTGAATGACATCCACAACGACCTGAGGCTGGCTCAAGAAGGGGGAGTGACTCGTCTGCAACTCTCGATGTTCGATGAGGCCACCCATACCTCTCGCCATGCCAACCTGCATCCTTTGAACTACCACGGGCAATCCTCTATCTTCGATCGTACCAATATACCATGTCGGAACGTCTTGCCAGCCCGCGTACGAATGCTCTCCGCCTTCGAACAATGACTTGAGCGACTGCGGCGTGAGTTGGGAGACCCAATAGTCTTGTTCGTCTTTTGGTAGATCATGATAGAAGAGTTCACCTGGCGGAACTACGATGTCCGCAAATCCCGTCTCTGTGTTAATTCTCCAAGCTGGAGGTGGATGGCCGAAGAAGGGATCCATGAAGGACAAGCCGGTGAGGGTAAAGCCGGAGGCTATCAATATCAATCCGATGACATGTCCATCGCTTTCACTAACTGCAATGTCTGACGCTGTTGATTGTTGAAAAGGGCTCTTCCCATCCGACTGCAGTCGAGCGAAACCTTTGATGGCGCTGTTACCTACCATACCGCCGTATGAGTGTGCAACAACGACTACGTCTCTTTGTTGGCTTATTTCGGCAGCTATGACATGACGAGCAGTGTCCACGTCTTCCTTGAACGTGGCGCTCGGGATTCCGCTTGTTGATGGGAGACTGATGGTTACGCATCGTAAAGCGTGCTGGTCTTGGAGAATGCTGACAATCTTCGAATAGCAAATGGGTTTGTGCCAGGAACCAGGCACAAAGACTAGGGTTGGAGATTTCGGAGCTGTTGGTGGCATGTTAGGTCCTGAACTTTTTGTCTTTGCCCAGTTCCGAGCGTTCAAGCCACACGCAACTGACGGTTTGGAGGTTGGATCAATTCGATTGTGGGTGTTGAGAGCTCTAGGGACGCAGGCACGTTTAAGAACATTTGAAAAGTGCTTCAATGTAAAGGGTCGTATAAAGATCCAGAAATGGGCAAGGACGAAGCCCCCGGCGGTCCTTTTTTTCCCCGGGAACTTTTCGGAAGACGGGGAAAACCGGGCAGTGGCGGTGCATCGGTCAAAATAGTTGCGACTCGACACCATAGGAAAGTCTTCTCTATCACCTTTGAATGATGGCTTCCTAGATTCGTCTCAAGGCTATCAAGCCAATAACAGCCATCGGTTTACAATAGCATTAATTTCTTGATGGGCCTAAAGCCAAAGCCCGCGTCCCTTGACCCAACGTTCTGTCTTGTTCGAAAGCTCTTCGTAGGTAGGATGTGATGATGAACTGAGTCTTTTTTGCGGAGTAGTAGTTGCAGACTTTTAGTCCCATGCATGCACGGCGACTGCTTATGTCGGATCTCTCCTTACCCCAAGCTCGATCGATCTCACTCTGCTGTGCAGGTGCTAGTCTCTGGTCACATGCACGTATGTTGGTCAGATTGGCGCCCGATATTGTATAATAAGATGGAGGGTTTCGTACTGTTGAAATACTGTCTGTAATGTCTACCATGTGCGAAACTCCAGTCCACTCGCCATATCGAGACAAGTTGATGCGTGTAGATCGATCTTGACGCGCAAAGCATGCTTACCTACCCGGGTTGAACCGTTAAACGCCAGTAAGCTAGCTCTATGTCTCGTTCCATGTCCACCCGGTCGCAGCCATGTCTGTAAAGCAGAAAGGGTCCGATGATCACTTTCAACCATCACGCTAGGGCGACGAACCTTTACTCAAAGTAGAGTACGACGTTCATTCCACTTCGCCTGTAATGGAGAGGCGCTTCATTGTTTTTTTGTTTTTATGTACAGGAAGGGTGGGTACTAAGGAAAGGTGAAACGGGAAAGCAGTTACTCGTACCTGCGGGTACGGGAAAAAGGCGGAAATAATGGAAGGCGCTTCATTTAGCTCTCCCAGATCATGGCGGTACTCGACAGCCTGATCCATCCCAGGTCTTTCAGTCGTGTTCACTGGTCCGATACTAAAGCCACATACGGAATCTGATCAAAGGACCGACGCTCGTTAAGAGTCGTTGAGGTACGATCTAGCGGGTTTCAGGGATACTATTACATTGACAGACTTGGCTGGCTGACGTAGGACGCAACATACGAAGACCGCGCTCTAAAGTCTTGATCAGAACCCACTATTATCTGTCATTTGTCCCTATTCAGCTACCCACTTTTGCGAGCCAATCGGCGTTGCAGTGCACGTATTGGACGAACTGGAGTGGAGACAGATTGCGCCATGTTCATTACTAAATCGTCGAAGTAGCATTTGGCTCATTACCATAGCCAGGCTCTTGCGTCGAAGCTGCACTCGAGCTAGATTCAACCATCGTAGGCTTTGATGATGTCGTTAAGGCATCAGAAGACGACTCCACTGCTGACGTAACGCCCGAGGAGCTGGCGGCAGAGCCGGGGAGCGTCTTGAGCGTCGAAGACTTCGAGAAAATTTCACCAGAGTATGCCGCGAGAGCTGATGAGACGCCACCTGCATTGCCGTGGTTGTATGCATCCGTACTGTAGAACCAGGCAAGTTTTCTCATGATAGCATCAACTTCATAGTCTGCTGGGTCGATATTCTTGGGTCGAAATTCGGGTTGCATCGGATCGATGAAGATAGTGGAGTTGTCGTAGCCCCACTTCGCCAGCTGTGTTACGTTGAAGACGGCAAGCATGCTGTATAGACGTTAGCCACAATCACATCTCTAGCGCAGGGACATACTCATGATCCTCGTGGACGAGATTGTGGCAGTGAAACATGCTAAAGAAACGCGTCAGTCTAAATCTGTTGTGCAGACATGGAAATTGACTTACTAAACGCCATCCCAAGGCGCATAACGAGCAACGACCGTAACAGTCTCTCCTCCACCGAGCCATACTACGTCCTTCATACCTGCAGCTTCCCATGGAAACACAGTATTACGGCCTCCTGTGCGAGACAAAACTTGAAAGTCGACAAGGTGAATGTGGACTGGATGTGTTCCATTCCCATTCCCATTCTTCAACACCCAGAGTTCATCTGTACCACGTTTCGGCTTCGCAAGAACCCGGTGTTCAATATCAGCGAATCCAACGCCGTTTATGAGCCACTCCCCGTCTATCCGTTCGAATGTAAAGTTTTTGGCCGGCTGATCGATGTTCGGGGGAGGTGGGATGGAGCGTAGTTGTGCAGGGAGTTCGCCGTTGTTGGTATTGTCACTAACAGCACCTCCAACACAAAACCTCATGACCAAATCCGTTGCTGCGTAGTCGATGTTCTCTCCTAGACCTCGTGCATTTCTCATGGTGATGTTTTGGCCAGCATGACCAGCAAAGTCGACAATGATCTCGTAACGCTCACCCATAGAGAGCCCAAGGTGATTGGTCTGAACCGGATGGGAAAGCAAGCCTGGTAGGAGCATTAGCATGTAAGATAGTAACCACGGCGGACATACTACGCACCACCATCCGAGGCAATGACGTTGAATTGAATGTCTTTGCCTGTACCAGGTCGGCTGCCGTGATCAATGGCCAATGAAACATCAAAAGCTGTAAAGCCATTAGCTGCATACGAAGTAAAGCAAGCGTTTTACTTACTCCTGCTGACAGCTCCGTTGAGCAAGCGTAAACGATATTTACGAGGTTCCACGTTCAAATAAGGCCATGGTTGTTCGTTGCTAAGAAAACTTAATGTGGTCCGCGGATATTGAGGGCCGACCTACACTTGAATGACATCGCCCCATACACCAACACTGTTGTTTGTGTCGTAATTGAGGGAGGCATCTTCGTTATATCTTTTAGCAGACAGAGCCAGCGCAATATCGTGAACATCCTTTGGCAATCCCAAACTTTGTTCTTGTGGATCGGTAATGATATAGCCTCCTGCTAGACCTCGATAAGCGTGCTCTCCAGTCGTGTATTCAGTATGATCCTGTGCTGGTCAGACATACTGCACTCCCTGGAAGATTACTTGGCACTCCTCTTACATGGTACCAGATGGATCGTGCATTCTGCGAATTTGGGTAGTAATAGTCCTACTAAAGTTTAGCGGGGTAGAGTCATAGTCTTGAAAAGCTCACCTTGTATTGACCAGGTGCTGCGTAATCTGCGGCCCAACCGTCGAAAGGTGCTCTGTCTAGAAGAGCAGTAAGTATTCGTCATTGGAGTGTCTTGTCTCTACGATCTACTAACTGTACTGGCCATGAACGTGCGTAGATATGTTGAAAGGTCCGTTGTTTGTGAAACGGACAACAGCCTCTACAAAAAAAAATATCAGTGCGTATGCTTGGGGCGAGAGGCTTTCCAGTAGGACTTGCCTCTTCCCCGTTGCATTACAAATTTTGGGCCCGGAACCTGCCCATCATATCCGACATACTCCGTTGGGGCGCGATCTGGGTAGATTTGCTTTTGGCACTTCTCGACTTCGATTTCGTAATAGTCGATGACGGCCGACGACGCTGATCCGGGATGATAGGTTCTAGACTATGTAAGATGTAGGCCCAACTGAGGGCAGGTAGGAGAGATGCTTACAGCTTCAGTTGCTTTTGCGGCGGTATTGGAAGTGGATACTGGAAGAACCACTTGTATTCCGGACTGAGCCATGGTCCCGTAGGCTGCGGGATTGGACCATTGCTTGCCTCGGTAGTGGACGGCTCAGCCGTCGAAGTGAGATCGCTTGCAGACGTTGCGTTGCTTGCATTGCAAAGAGTAATGAGAAATGCATTGTACAGAAGGAGAACTTTGACGAGGGCCGGCGACATGTTAAGAAAGACCTACCGCACCTTTCGAGACGATCAGGAAACGGAGAACCAGGCAAAGGTCTTCTTATAGATTCAGGAATTCTTGGGCATACAAAGGATATTGGCATGCTGCATCCACTTACACAAGCACACCACTTGACCTACCTGCTGTGTCTCATTACCGCCATTATCGGGATACACAAATCAAATGCCGACACTAATAGACACTGTAACCTCATTGAACATGCTGCTATCCACTCAATGGAGCATTTGAGAACGCCAAGGCCTCACTATCCTCATTGAAGACGTCAATTGTTCTGGAAAGCATGGCGTGCGTGTATTCGACTGGAGACAGCCACAGGTGCTGGTGGACTGATCTATATTGGGACGAGGTATCTGAAGGCGGACCTGTACGCAGACGCACGTCTCAACTGTTTGACAGCTGAGACATCCTAGAATGGCGATCTCCGGGCTCTATTTGATTATCGCCGCTTCCGCTAGGCATGCGGAAAGAAGGTAGGGGTGCAGATGGAGCACGGAACCAAGGAACAGAACGTGCTTCCGAAGTCGGATGTGCCGCACTCCTTTCCCCAGTTAACAGTGTTCACCTTTCCGGGAGTCGAGATTAGATACAGTCTGATGATGGGAGGAGAATTCGGAGTAAGTGAACTCACGGAGGATCGACAATGTTGTGACATGCGCTAGTCGTTTTGTGGGTGCGCTAGAGGCTTGGACGCGTCGACGCGATGCCTTGCAGCGGAGACCCGGGGCACGGCACGATCCATCTCTTCCACGACATCACATAGAGCGAGTTTCAATCGTGATGCACCCCTTTTGCGTCCGGTAAATTTTGTTCTAGTTCGCTGGCGCCGAGAACGGCCTTTCACCAGTATGTTCCCACGGGTCTGGGAATGTGTCGCCAATCTCATCTATCCTACAGAATCGATAGTGACAGAGAGCTCGAGGACATGACCTCCGCTGTCGTGCTCTATCTCTGCGACTATCGCAATTACTACGCCGCGAACGCTGACAGACTGCCTACCCCAACATCTCCAAGCTTGACATCGCTATCTTTACTCTGCCAAAGCCAAGAAAACCCGCGACGGTCAAAGCTTTGTAGAAAGGGTGTCAATTCTCGAGATGAGAATGAGGAGGTTGGAAATAGCGCTCTCGTCTCGTTCCACATGCATGGCTGCTTGGGGTGTAACCAAGTGTAACGCGAAGATGGCTACGATGCCGAAAAGAATCAGGAAAGCCACGGCCACGCCTTCTCCCACATGCTCACCCTTACCGCCGGTGCCTCTTTCTTTAGCTGGACATGACCCACCCACGAGCATCCAACGTGGTCAATTGCAGAAGTGGCTCTTCTGAGGTCGCATCGGTGCTGCTTCAGCATCCGTCGGTAAGGTCGGCACCTGACAACCGGACGCGTAAGACATGGCTTGATGCTTCGCAGTGCAGCAGCAATTTGCTTCTTGTGCTAGTTCGTTCTCATCGAGAGTGGTCCCCTCAATGTCGTCCTTGCAGTTTTCATCAGCACAATGACATCTCATCTGGAGACCCCCTTTCGTATCGAAAAGTGGCTTCAGTCGTACCCAGAGACTCAACTGGCTTTGCCCACGTCGGAGCTGGGCAAGATTCTAGTCAAGCGTCTAGATACATGTGATCCCAAGCGCATCAAATCGCAATTGTTCTACATTTGTCGTCACACCAACAGGATCGTATCATCAGGCTATCGCTTTCGTCTTAGCTTCGCACTCGCATCGAGTTCGGCCATTGTCCCTCACTCCGAAGTGTCACCACTTGGCCCACACACTACGTCACGATGAAAGGTACGCATCTCAGAAATTCGCTGCTGTCGGTGATATCGCATTTCGGTATCCAGCCCACTGGGAGTGTATGCTGTGGCACCATCCGGGTGATCTATCAAGACCTGGCGACCCGGTACCGCTCGGTTTACCAATACGTTCCCATGATCGCATGAAGAACAATCGCATCAACGATCAGCAAAACACCTGAAATACTCTCCTCGGCTCGAAACATGTCTCGTATACTCATAGGATGGTATTGTAGCTTCGTTCTCTTTCACCCGGCACACCTAAGAACTAGGCTATGTCGGAAGGCCAATCAGTAGTCCATTCGCGACGTAAGAGCCATGACTTCCCCGAGCAATACTAGATCTTCTCCTCCGACGTGCCTGAGTACTTCTCCGAGGAGATAATCAGGACTTTGTTCCGAATGATCGATATCAATTCCCAAAGCTTTCTTGATCCTCGCAATTTGTAACTCCAAGAACTTTCTTACTAGGACAATTTCGGTGTCACCACCCTGACTTCTTACGCCGGCCTCGGTTGCTAGGTACAAAGCAAGCCTCTCTTCAAATACGCGCAGATCTGACGTCGACACAGGATGCTCGATGGCGAACGTCTCGAGAGCAAAGCGCAATGGCGTAGTCGAGGATGATTGGAAGTTGATGTTCGAAAAAGATCGCGTCGAAGTGCTCACGTCAGGCACTTGGTCAATCGTAGTAATTGAAAAATCGCATGTTATGCTCTCGGTGAGCGCTTGTAATTCGACCTCGATCTCATCTGGCAATTCTTCTGTACCGACAAGGAAACAGGGTAACGACCGTGACGAAAGAATACGTGGGTGTGCTTTGAGCTGACGAGCGTGAGCTCTCGGTGCCTGACCGAATTCGCTGGCCAAAGTGTACATTCCCACTACAGCGGAGTAAAGAAGGACTGTGAGAACGTCGTGCATGTCTTCAATGGGAAAGGAGAGTGAAGAACGAGTGTAGGAGTCTTCAAAAAAAGTGAAGGTCAAAAACGAATGTCGAAGTCGGTCGTGCGATGCTGATGTCTGGTTCAGCGACAGCTCCTGTGTTGAGTATTCCACCAGCCTTTGGACCTCGGGAGTGTGAACCGGATGTGAACCGGACGTGGCTTTCGACTAAAGATATCCTGTAACACGCAGGACTTATCAATGACAGCTGAAGAAATATCAACGCCACATGTATACCGGACTTCCAAGGGGTTTGTCATGTCTTTCAGCTTGTCGCATCGGACGGACCAGATGTTGGCGTTTCACGATCTTCGCTTCGAGGCTTGTAAGCGGCTAGCCCTTGATCCTTCCACAACAATCGCGGTGGGAACCCAAGCTTCGGACGGGACTAACGTGCAAATCACAGGCTAAAGGGAAGCTTGTTTAATAAGAAGCTTCTTACCAGGTCGACGCAAGTTCATGTGAGAGTCGTTACGGCTTTGTTCATCTACACAGCGGCGTGACTAGGGCCCGCCGATACCTACTTGCTCAATACTTTTCGAGTATTCCTCAGAGTCATTGACTAATATGACCAGACTCGTTGAGCATTGTCTTTTAGAACATGGCTGGACTGTGTCAGAGAATACCGTTCAGCCAGTGCATCTACATCCTCGTCATCTCGTCAAAAGTGCCGGGAAACATAGTACCATGCAGGTGCGCGCCGTTGGGCCTTATGCTAGAATAGGGTATCCGCTACTCCGTATGGAAGGTCTTGTCATCCAAATTTAGGACCCTCAATTCTCCGACAAGTAAAACTAACTCAGTGCAATCTCTCAAGTATTGGAAGCGCGGTCATAGCATGTTCCTAATTAGGGCAGGCGCGATCGTGAAGAGGCTCAGACGACGCTTGATTTCCAGATCTGCTCGGAGGTATTGAGGACTAAACCAAAGGAGGTGTGTACCCATCGCCTTCCTTTTTGGCACAAAGTACTCAATAACGTACTATATCCCACGATCCTCCCATGTACCTATGCTCCGCACGGTTGCTCAAATGTATAATGGTACATAAGCTACAGATCGATTTGATGAAATATCGGTGAGACCGAGATTTGACTTCACACCCGTGGGCGTACGTTCACATATTATAGTGGGACCTTGTAGTCTCCATAATCATGTTTTCGCTCCTCAAAGATTGCAACATTCACGACGCCATAGTAATGTCAAAAGTCTGCGAATGCAGAGTCCCTGTGCATCACGTACTTTGCCGCAACCAATCCTAGAATCGGGATTGGCCAACATATGAAGTACCAAAGCTTACCACTATACTAATAAGCCTTCAGATGACCAAGTCAGACGGCATGTTCGGCAGTCTTCATCTCCGCATCGGACATGATGCGACAACCTCTTAACATCGCCGCAAATCCGTGCGCCCCGCCTCGGCATCCACCACTCTTCAGCTGCAATATATCAAACGTGGCGCTCTCGAGCCAATCCAACTGCGTATCTCTCTCGCGACGAAGAACTATGGACGTTGGGCGTGTCGCTGGATTTTTCACCATCTTTGCTCTCAAGCCCAAGTAATATTCGAGAGATCATCAGGGCCATCGTCATAATTCACAATTACCCAGTTCCCAAGGTTTACTGAAGAACGCAAATTTCAGACTACACCGCAAGCCCGAACTCCTGAAAGTTAACAAATACGATCTGAAGACCTCTCAGACTAGTCTAACACTCCCGTCTGGGGTGGGTCGTCTGCCTCCGGCAGCATCCGCGCCGAGGCCTAGCCCTGCGTTGGGACCTGAGTTCTTCGTGTACGATCTGCGACAGGCACAGAGTTGCCAACACTTGCATACAGTTGCCCCTTCGCTGCGCTTCATTAAACTCTTGTTCGACATTAGCTTTTCTTCTTCCTTGCTCGGAGATGCTGATTGTGTTGAAGCTTAAGCTAAGGCGGAAATATGCCTTGGCTGGCGAGGGATGGTATCCTTCTACTGACGTGAGTATCTACTTGGGTGCGATGTCTCAACGCGATCATATTAAGTTTGGCACGTTGTATTCTTCTAACGGACTATCATGCATACTGCCCGTTCATTTACATCTCCATCATGAACTCCGTCTGGACTATACACAGACGTAAACAACATGTTAAAGAGAAATACTGTGCACTAACACCTGCATACAATAGTAAGTTCTCGCACTTCTACATTCTCGACTGCACATTGCCCCTTGCCAATAAATCCGACGATGCTCTATGGCAATCGCTCGACATCGTTCGGAAGAGAAGAAGTGGAAGCTTTGCTTCTTATTTTATCGGAGATTAAATGAGGGCAAATTATTAGACTCTGGATTCCCAAAGAATCGTTCACCTTGTTGGGAAGGGGAGTAAGGAAGGTACCAGGCTTGGCATGACTCCCAAAGTTGAAGGCGATGAGCTGACACCTGCAGAAGCAGATGAGCTCGTGGGCTCCAGGGCCTGTTGTCGCGAAAACACGTGAGCTTGATTTGCTTGCGGGTTAGCTCAGTACCCACCCGCAGACCTACTTGTGGCCCCGGGGACGTACATTGATCATATCATGTGTTCAACGAAGTTTGCGCGAGTGCTCCACGCGTCCGACCTGAAAGTGCATATGGTATCACTGCATCGACGAAGAACAGAAAGAAGCCGATAACGACTTATGTATCGTAGGTTCATTTAACTCGCTAGGCATCCTCCCCGGAATTGTATGATGCAAAGTGGTGCACCTACCGACGGCCGACGCTAACCTAGAGATGGCTCAAGCCGCCCAGACATAAACACCCCGAATCGAAGCGGCCGTGAAATCATGAGACTAGGGATTTCCAAAGGGGGTATATCGGAAAAGGTGGCAGGTCAAACCAAGAAAGAAACCGCGCAAAGCCTCGAGGCTTGCCTAAGAGTCGCCAAGTCCTCAAGGTGAAGTGAAATCCAGATAGTTCTCCGCCAGATATTCGCGCCAGAGCTCTTGACCCATCGTGCCTGTTCTTGAGAGGAACCTTACCGGAAGAGACCAACAGAGCGTCCGAGCTCAGTGTGGACGCTTCTGATCTGGATCTTTGCAGACCATTGGCCAGACGTTCGCCTTGAACTCGGTCATGCCATCGGAGAGCACATTGCCCGGGCTCTCGTAGACTGTGACGATTTTAGTATTTATAGACGAGTCACGCTTTTGCAAAACGCAACTTACAGCAATACAAGCGTGCTGGGAATTCAACGTCACCACAGTGTGCCATGGCACAACCGAGATGCGAAGTGTTACGCCAAACCACCTGGGTGAAGTGTCCCCACGCCGTGTCCCAAGTTGGATTATCGTATGGATACTTGAGCTCCTCTTCATGCCATCCTTGCACCATTTCGCGAGCGGCCCTCAACCATTCGTCATAGTGGCCGGGAGCAGGGCCCATAGAGGATAAGTTGCTACCGCCACGGTCCTGGTACGGTCAGTGATGTTTGTATGGTATAGAATGGGCAATTACATGTTGAGGGTGCTCCGTGCAAGCGTTAACAGAGTCGAAAGCGGCTTGAGCAAGAGCGGGATCCCATGTAAGGTCCTGCGCGCAATGGATGCGGCGCCAGTACCAGTGCGCATCCATAACCCTACTGATGAAGTTCGGATCGTCGATCTTTGGGGCAGCGCCATCGACCTGGTTGCGCTTAGTCGGCGAAGCTACCACAAGATGCCCGAGCGCGAGGGCAAGCAGAGTAGGGAGTTTCATGTCGATAAGAGGTGTAGCAAATAGAAATTAAGAAGTAGAACTTGAGAGGAGCCGAGGATATAGGGTGAGCGCAGTTGATCAGTGATGTAGTGCACCAGGAAGGTAGTTCAAAGGAGGAACCGGTCCAAAAGGAAGCTGAAGTTGTTGCGGAGGCGCAGATTTATGTGAGCCCATTTTGAGCGACTAGGGCGCCTGCCTTCACTGCTGTTTGTTGTCTGCGCAAACGCGGCTGGCACTTGACGGCTGGGCCGCGGTCGTCACCGCGGGAACGGGAAGAGGGGTGACATGCAGAAGGCGGTGGCCCACAGCGTTATTCTAACAACCCGTCGAAACCTATACTAAGACTAGCCCTGGAGCGAGGAATGATCATTCTCGTGATGAATCTCCCAGGTGGATGACAAGCTTGATTGGAGGTGGAATGAGTGTCCTCGGAAGGGCAGGAGGTGATGCTGCTCGTCAATATGCGCGACCCAGTGTCACCGTTGCTCGCTCATCTAGTCTTTTCAGGTGCTAGTCTCTGTCGCAACCTTTCCCCGGGTTCTGCTGGAGCACAAACGTGCGGAGATCATGTTTGCGAAGTCGGACCCAGGCCATGGGTTGTTCTGGCGGCATGGTGCGATAAATATCACGGTTCCACAAGAGCACGCACAGAACGGCGTCTAGAAGAGCGAACCGAGACTCGAAAAGGAGAAAGGAAAGTTTGGGTTACCGGAACGAGGACGGCTTCAAGCAGAACGAGCGATCGGTTGTACGTGATGCATCCTGGACACATCAGGGTCGCACATATCTACCGCCGATACATAAAGACAGCCAAAACATGATCAGGACTCACAACAGGGCGACTTGCTCAAAAGCAGTCTTTCGCCCAGACACAGGGAACGTGCAATGCTTTCTGCGATGCGTTCATAGAAAGAGATGGAGAGCGTCTAGGGGCTGTGGGTCACAAGGCGGGGCTGACTTATGTCATTCGTACTTCCAACGTCCGTGGACAGTCGCATACGTACGAAACCGTGGCATCCTCGTACAATGCCTTTTCATATTGGGCTTCTGCATCCAGACATCCAGTACAAGCCCCAGACCTGCAACGAAGCTTCCCTGCGACAACATTGTTACTTGCACATTCGCAAGCGTCGCCGTTCTTAGTCGCAGAACAAACTATCCTCGCTCACGGCATTTCATATAGCCACGGATTCATGGAACGCTCAAACTGCCAACCAGTTTTCCTGAAGACATCAATACGAGTGATCGTGAAAGTCTCTCAACCCGGTAACGTGCCGACCTTCGTGCAGCGGCGTACCATTTGCACGGAGAAAAGGAGGGTGTTTCATCGTGTGTTGAGGTTTTCAATACTGCTGAGGCCGCCTGCCATGGCTTACAGACGTGAAAATATGAGAGGTAGGAGTTGCGGAAGCCTTTGGAAGGGTACCGCGGAGCAGAAAAGCCGTTGCAAGGATATGTGCGAGAGTCGTAGCGCGATCCTGTACTAAACCATGTTAGGACCGGCTGCGGGTCTATGACGTGAAGGTTTTCCGAATATGAGTGAGTACGCTGAGCGATGATGACTGGCTTGACGTGATAGAGGACTACGACCGGCTCCCAGTCACGCGTGAACCGAAGTCTTCGGTGTTGCAAACCTCATCATTTGAAGCATCGGTAGGAAGTAACCCTCCGTGTGACAAGATACTGAGCTCCCGGAACTTGACTTTCTCAGCCTTCCTTCAACCTTTTCGCAGGTCGACCGATCAGGGAATCATCCGGGAGACCACTTCGCTTAGTGCCCGGTAGACTCGAAGTCCGAATGTCATTGTCTTCCTGGCTCACTCTACGCACGGGATACTTTATCTTCGAGTCAGCAAAGCAATTCTCGGTTGGCTTCTCGTGCACAGTAAAGTATGGATGTTGAAGCGCCTTCTCCGCTGTCAACCGCTTCTGAGGATCGTACTCAAGGAGTTGCTGAAGTAGTGAGAAACCTTCCTGGCCGGGGTTATCGGGGGAGGAGCCCGGTGGGTATTGATTGTTCTTCAAGCACGCTTGATACCAGTTCTCTAGCCCCTGTGGTCGGTGAAAACGTGCATTGCCGGCTGCTAGCGATGACAATTGGCCAAACTCGGGCATGGCTGCCAGAAGGGGCCAGCGATCCTTATTCGGCATGCCCATGATCTCTACAATCTTTTGCATCTGGTTCCGCTGAAAGGGTACAGTCTTCTTACTGTCCATTTTGGCCTCTTCTCCCTTGAAAATTGGACGCAAAGACAACAGCTCTGCGAAGATGCATCCAACTGCCCAGAGGTCGACCGCTGGAGTGTAATGACGACTGCCGAGGAGCAGCTCGGGCGCTCGATACCAGATTGTGACCACCACCTTGTCGCCGGTGAACAAAGAGTGAAGGGGTTTGTAGAAAAGCCGCGCGAGACCGAGATCGCCTATCTTGACTTTTCCTGCGCTGGTGACCATGATGTTGGCGGGCTTGAGGTCCCGGTGCATGACCCAGTTCTTGTGGAGGTAGACAAGACCTTGGAGAAGCTGGTGAAGTATTGACTTGATAGTGCGTGCTGGTATAGCCTGTCGCTGTGGCTGGTTGTGGTGATGAATGATTTGCAGCAGGTCATGCTCAGCATACTCGAATACAATAAAGATGCACTTCTCCTCTAGGATAATTTCGACAGTATGAACGACATTGGGATGAGACAGCTCAGTGCAGAGAGCCATCTCCCGTATAGCGGACTGCGATATGCCCGAGTACTGCAGTTCACCCTCCTTGTCGGGCTTGAACCTGGTTGGGTTAGCGAGGAGCTTTGGTAGTGCCACTGCAGTTTACTTTTTGATGGCGAATTCTCCCACACGGCCATTCTTCCCCTCGGCCTTGTACACACGTCCATAGGTACCACTGCTGATGAAGCCCACGATTTTGTAGCGTTCATTTACCCGCTTCTTGGTATTGTAGCCGGTAAACATGGCCTGGGTGGAATCTGCGGGGTCTTTGGGAGCAGGTTAGATATTAAATATTACAAGAGAGATGCATGAGATGCATCCCGTCGGCTGATATGGCCTATAGAGGAAATTGCCGTCTGCAGACTGTTTGTTGAGGTAACAACAGGAGTCAGGCCTTGTGAAGCCCCTGGGTAACGCACGAGATCAGAAGGCGCAGCTGACGGCCATAACGACAGTTGACGAGCAGGACGCTAACATGAGAAGCGACAAAAGCAAAAGGGCCGCAACAGGAGAACGGACAGTGGAGACAGCAGAGACAGCAGAGCAGGAATGACGGAAAACGGACAGCGAGGACGAGACGAGGACTGCAGAGCTCGAGGCGACTGACCGTTGAAGGCTGCCACGACACTGTTGCGCTGGGCAGGTCGGGCGGAGGCAGAGCCGCCCGAGGACGGAGGATTCGTCGACGGATGATTCATCTTCTAGCATCGTCGGCTACTCCTCACTGCGCTCCACAATTCGGCATATGGGGCCTGAAGCCGTCGGCGGGCGTGCACGCCGGGGGCAGACGGCCGCGCTGCAGAGCCCTGGAGTGCAGCGATCTGGACACTGCACGCGTCGCCCGGCCGGGGACGCGCCTGCTGTGAATGGTGCTGGGTTTGGCAGGGCGGGTGAGACACGCAGGATGACGATAATCTCGGTCAATACGCTGCTGCTGCGCACACGCGGCGCAGGTGACGTTGGGTGCGCTGCTCGAGGTGGTTGTCTCTGACACCCAGCCTTCGTGGTTCCGCAGAGCCTCATTGATGGTTCCAAGGCCCGCGGCCGCTCCCCGCCGACGCAGCAACACCACGCATGCCCTCTGCTGCTCTAGGGCTGCCGCTCTCCGCGATTGTTGCCACCCCATGACACGGCGGTAAAGAGTATTCTGTGCCTGTGACAGGCCGTGACTGCCCTGCGAAGAGGTATATCCTGCCCCGGCCCTGCGGTGCTGCGAATTGTCGCAATTGCATCCTGCAGATACTCGGATTCAGAGACAACCATGAACGCTGACACGCGTCCGCAGTACAACACGCTTGATATCCCCACAGAGCTCAAGCGACCGGTATTCCGCGACCCTCACACCATGGATCCGCGGACGTGGTTCCGCGACCTTACGCCCTACTTCCTCTACGTTCTGTTCATAGCCACCCTGGGCCCGCTGCTGTTCGGCTTCCACTTGGTAAGCCATGCCTCCATATTAGAGGCTACCTCTACTGACTCCTTCCAGGCTGAATTGAATGCCCCCGAAGATGTCATCCGCTGCAAGAAGGACGCTCTCCGCGCGACCGCTGCCAACCTCCCGCAATGTATGCAGATGACTCCGACCCAATGGGGCGTTGTCGGGTCCATGTACACGCTTGGAGGTTTCATCGGAGCCCTCGCAGCTGGCCCCGCAGCTGGACGCTATGGGAGACGCAGGGCGATGCAGCTTACGACCATCTTCTTCACCCTCGGGCCGGTATTCGAGGCGCTCTCCCCGAACATTGGGGTCCTCGCATTTGGCAGGGTCATATCAGGTGTCGGGGCTGGAGCTTCGGTTGTGGTCGTCCCTATCTACATCTCTGAGATTGCCCCGCCGGCTGAGAAGGGCTTCTTCGGAGCCTTCACCCAGGTCATGTGCAACGTTGGCATTCTCGTCGCGCAGCTGTTGGGCTACTTCTTGAGCAAGGGTCAGTACTGGAGGATCATCCTTGCTGCTGGTGGCTTAATCGGAGTTGGGCAAAGCATTGGGCTGTTGCTGTCGGTCGAGAGTCCCAAGTTCCTCGCCGACTGCGGCGAGCCCATCAAGGCTAAGAGGATACTGAGAAGAATCAGGGGTGATAAGTTTGACATTGATGAGGAGGTCAAGGGTTGGGGCGTGGAAAGCAACGAAGAGATTGATGGTGAGCATGAAAATGCCTGTGTGGATTGACTTGCTAATACAGCCTTAGACGAGGAGCAGACGCTGCTGCAGAACGAAGACCACATGTCCCGTCATAGCGATACGGCGGGCTCTAAAAGGAACATCGCCAAGGAAGATGCCCTGACCATCCTTCAAGTCCTCCGTCATCCCGAATACAACAAAGCTGCTATTGCGGTTGTTGCCGTCATGGTAGCCCAGCAGTTGAGTGGTATGCTTCCCACGATTTGCAGCGTCTGAGACTGTTATTTTATACTAACAATCGCAGGCATCAACAGTATTGTCATGTATGGCGTGTCGCTTCTTGCAGGCTTGCTCGAGTCCAACTCAGCCTTGCTTAACCTTGCTGTTTCTGCCATCAACATCGTTGTTACGGCAGGATGTGCGCCCCTTGTCGACAAACTAGGCCGAAAGACCTGCCTACTCAACTCCCTCATCGGCATGGGGACTAGCTCACTCCTTCTCGCCGTAGGTATCATGAGATCGATACCCATCCTCTCGGCTGTAGCTGTTCTCCTCTTCGTCTCCAGCTTTGCTCTTGGACTTGGGCCTGTGCCTTTCATTCTTGCGAGTGAGTTAGTCGGCCCGGATGCTGTCGGAGCGACCCAGAGCATTGCCCTCGGCGCAAATTGGATTGCTACATTCGTTGTGGCGCAATTCTTCCCGCTGGCCAGTGCGGTGCTGCATGGGAAGGTCTACTTCATCTTCGCAGCGCTGTCAGCCGTGTTCGCCGTGTTCATCGCTTGGTTCGTGCCAGAGACGAAAGGGAAGAAGTCAATTGACGAGGTTTGGGGAAGGGAGCGACGTGTAGACTGAGCTGCTGGGACGATGAACGCGGACGAGGTACACTTGTGGCGCAATTTAGTTGAACAGTTGTATATACCCTGGCATATGTAGTATAGACAAACACGAAAGCAACGATCGCATTTAAGCTAGCCTTGGAAGCAGTGACCATGCTGGAGTCGTGCCGTGGTGATTTGAATTGATTACAGAAGCGGGACGAAGCTGATTTGGTATTTCCGAGCTTCGTTCCCGAGGTCGGCCGGTTTCCGCATCCCGCAATCCCAAGATTTAGAAAGACTACATCACACAATCATGTCTACGTTGCGTAGACCCTACTGACGCCTACCTTGCCCCTCCTAAGACTCACTGTCGCTTTTTTGCTCGCACGCATCATCCATCATGGCTCAATTCCCTGGCCATGCGTCGCCCGCTCTGCCCCCACTGTACTCGCCTCAACCTTCGAGTCCTTCCCGCACTGAGGCTTTCGACCTGACCACCTCGACCGAGCCGACGAGCCGCTCATCATTGCACAATGAGGTCGCAGCGAGAGCAGTGTACCACGATCAACCACCCCCTCTAATATCCCCCGCCTTTACGCCACCGGCGACTCCCGGTTTCTCCACACCGTCCCAAGTGAAAGCGCCCCGCTCCACTCCGGTCGATACGTCGCTCTCTGCCGATACTCGCACACCAGGACTTCTCGAGGCTCTCCCCGTGGTCGAATGCGAAGTGCGCGCTAGGATACCGACTACCACAGGCCATGAAATGTGGCTGCATGTCTACCGAAATAATGTAGACAGCAAAGAGCACCTCGCAATCGTATTCGGCACCGCAATCCGCTCACGGAGTCTTGACGCTGAAAGACCTGGAGAGACAGAACTCGACCGCATGACGCGGGGCGCATACGTTGGCCGGTTATGGCCAGGACGAACAACCTCGCGCGTAGAGCAGCTCAAGCGCGCAGAAGGTGGAGCCCCAAAAGCGCCAGTTAAATCCAAGGCAGACTCAGGCTACTTCGAGACGCCAGACGGCAGCCGCTCCCGCGCGCCCTCATCCGCGAGTTCGGAATCCGGCGAAGTCCACCCTCCCAGCTCGACATCGGAATTGCCACTAGTGAGAATACACTCGGAGTGCTACACGGGCGAGACTGTGTGGTCGGCACGGTGCGACTGCGGGGAGCAGCTGAATGAGGCGCATAGGCTTATGGCGGACCCGACGATATCCCCGACCGGCGGCGCGATTGTATACCTACGGCAAGAAGGCCGGGGCATTGGTCTTGGCGAGAAACTCAAGGCGTATAATCTCCAAGACTTGGGCAATGATACATACGAGGCGAACATTATGCTTCGGCATCCGGCTGATGCGAGGAGTTATGGGCTGGCAACGGCTATGCTCATGGATCTTGGGCTGGGAGGCGAGAGGGGGATCCGGCTATTGACGAACAATCCGGACAAGGTGCGCGCGGTAGAAGGATCTGGGAGAGAGGTCGTTGTGAGAGAACGAGTTGCCATGGTGCCACTGGCTTGGAAGACGGGTGGGAAAGAGGGAGTCAGGGGTCAAGAGGTGGAGGCATATTTGACGACGAAGGTGAGTCTAGTCAGATTCTTTTCGTGTGAAGAAACGCTGACAACCTGCAGATCGAGAAGTTCAAACACATGTTGGACCAAAGATGAAGTTGGTTGCATTTAGCATTGCGGTTTCGCATCAATGCATCAGCTGTATATAACCGCGCGGGCATTTTTCTGGCAGCATCTGAAGTCCTGATATATATGCGTTGGCAAGCTAGATACCATATTCAGTCGTTTTGTTGAACTGGGATTGACGCGCGAACCGGTGTGGGTTGCCAAGTCATCACCGCAAATGTCTTGCGCGACTCACTACAATGCAGGGACCACTATGCATTCACATCTGCTTAGTATTGGATAATTCTTGAGCCTTGCCCGAGTACAAGAATAGCATGGCATCATTGAATATAATCCAACTGGTCACAGTCTGTGCTTGCCTAGTACGGAACGTTGCTTCCTTCCAACTCTTCTGTCTGGTAATCACGTGTCCCTCTAAGCCCCTAGACACCGCATCTTGCACCAACTCCGGCCGACGCCAAATGCAATTTGTCATTGAGTGAGATAGCCATAGGTCTCCGCTTTGTCGGACGCAAAGCAGCCTCTAAGGATATCATAAGAGTCGCACGATGAACACACACTTTGTCGTGAAAACAGTGTTCAGGTTGTATAGTGGGAATTTGCGGCTGTAGACTGCATTTGAAACATTGATACTGGGTACACAATGGTTTTCGGACTGCATTAGTATTCGTTTGACTGTATTGCAGCTACCATGAGATTACACGCTGCTGATAGCGGATCGCTGTACCTATAGCCACCCAAAGCAAGCGTCCCAATCGACCGTGTCTTGGAAACAACCTCAAGTATCCTTGCTTGGCCGCGAACGCAAAAGAGAGCCTCATGAACCGGCTTAAAAAAAAGAAGGATCACAATCCGGAAACTCATCTCCCGTCAATCCTCATCCTCTCCAGATCTCCACTCCAGCTTCCAACCCCATCACCTCTCACCACCTATACCAATCCACCTCATCCACCACGCTCCAATCTTCCTTTCGAATCACCAAGTTCCTAGCCCTCTTCTAGTCCTTATAGAAGAACTTATCATACTTCGCATCCCTTTTCGCAAACCCCATCGCTCCATATCCCCCCGCATTACCCACCACACCCGGTCCACTAACGCTGTTGAACAACGGCTTATTCCAATTCGGCTTCTTCGGCCCCGACCCCTGCGCCGCAGCACTGCTCGCCTTCGCTTTCAACCCCCCATTCCGCTGATTCATCGCCTTGATCCGCTCCCTCTCCTCTTCCTCTTCCTTAGCCTTCCTCGCAGCTTCCGCTTCGCGATGTACTAGATTCCCAATCGAACCACCAGGAGACAATCCGATGTCCACGCCAGGCAGGCCTAGACTACCCCGAATGTATCCATCATCTTTGTCGCGCATGATGCTGTCGAGTGCGTTTTTGCCGCTACCCTTGCCAATGCTACCAGATTGGAGCGGAATCGCAGGGACATTACCAGCAGGCAAACCCAGCGCCGGCCCGCGGTACGTGTACGGCTCGATCTTGCACAGTGTTGCGTACGCCTTTTGTCGGTTCTTGACGTCGGCGTAGACGCGCTCTTCCCAGGACAGCAGCGTCATGTCGCGGAACGCGTGGCGGAAGACGCGGAACGCGGTGCTGAAGTCGGCGTCGAGGGGTGTGAGGAGGGCGCGGTAGGGTTTGTTGGCTGGAGGGGCGGTGGGCATGTCTGGATTGGTGGTCGTGGGTTGCTTCTTGGGTGTAGCATTCTCCTCGGATTTCAGGGGGGTGGTGGAAGACGCTGGGAGAAGGATCGGGATGCCGTTCTTCATGAGCATGGGGGCGGGGGCTTCCTTGGGCGGTGCGTAGCGCACAAAGGTGCAGTACGTGTGCGGTTTCGTGTTGGACTCGTAGATGCGGAGCGAGTACATTGCGTGGTTGTTGTGGTGGAGGTTGGTGCGGACGAGCATGATGCTGTATTCGAAGCCGGTCGCGTCGAGGTAGAGATGGTAGTTGTCTGTGAGTTTGGCAGGTTTAGCTTCCGGGACTTGAACAGCGGGTGCAGGGCATGGAGGCTGGGAAGTGCACGTGGACGTGGAGCTGGTGGGAGGATCGGGAGAGGGCTTGCTGGCGCTGGTGCTGCGTGGAGGAGTGGGCAGGGAAGCTGGTGCAAGGGTAGGAGGAGCTGGAGAGACAGATTTCTCACCAGAGCCCTTGAACACTAGGTCTCCCTTGACCGCGGGCTTCTCCTTGTCTGCATACTCGTCCACTTCCATGGCACTTCTCTTGTTGTCGTCTCCTTTCGTGCTGCTGCTGGCGTAGGAAGCAGTCTTCTCCTTCTCTTTCAACTCTCGCTTCAACCTCGCCTCTTTCAAAGCCTCCATGCTCGATGCGAAGAATCCACCGGGCTTCAAGGACGATCCACGAGAAGGAGTGGCAGACTCACCTGAGCCTATGTCCTCGATAGCTTTCTGGCTTCCTTTGCGGAACTTGTTGGCTGCACATGATTAGCAATGTATTCGACGAGTCACAAGGCGGAGGGTTTATATACTGTCAGCCAGTTTAGCAATCTTCTTCCTCTCCTTGGTCTTCTTCTTTTCGTGCACGACTTTCTCCCACAAATACGTCCTCTCGGCGAGTTTGCGACGCGCTTGCAGGCTGTCCTCCAGCCAGTCGAAGGTCACGATGTATGCTCCAGATGCTTGAGCCTTCTGGACTGTTCACACATTCACGTTAGCATGTGCCACTATTCCTCCATGGTCCTCCCATGCGTCCAGTATGAGATAGCTGATGAGTAGGGAGTGTACGTACCAGCGTCATCCTTCGCCTTCCAAGCACTCTGTCCACACACCAAATGCGTGATCTTGACGCCTCTGCCCACGCGCGGGACCCAAATGCCGCTATTCGCTTCGACCCATTTCTTGAGCTGATCAGGCTTGTAGCCGACGTCGTTGGTTGCGGCTATGACGAGATTCTTCAGGCAGCCCATGATGGACCCTGACGTGCTGCCGAGGCAGGTGTGGTGGAGTCGGTGGAGTTTGTGAGACAGAAAAGTGGGAGAACGGTAGATGTGTGGGAGGCGAGGCGAGGCGAGGCGAAGATATATAGATAGAGCTGGGTGATGGGTGAACGGTGGGAGGAGGGCGGAGAAGGGTGAGCGCCGCGCTGGTGATGGTGAAAGAGACGTCTCGCTGAGCGAGTGATGAGTGAACTCTAATCTTGAGCAATTGTTATGGGGGACTGATAGATTCGCGAGGGTTCATAGTGAGAAGTGAGGAGTGAGGAGTGAGCAGCAAACGACGCAAACGAAGAAATGAGACCTTGCTAACAAGAGATAACGAAATCGGCGGGAAGGGAAGCGGTGAGCAAAGACGATTACTTGCGCCGCGTGATGCTCGAACTCAAGTCAGCGGTGAGAAGCCTCCGCAAGAGAATTTGCAACTAGCAAGAAGGACAGGAAGGTCGATTGTAGCAAAGAGAGATCAGGTAAAAGACTTTCCATCAGGTGAGAATCGTCCATTGATCTTGTGAGCTTGGTTCTGAATCCGACGTGCTCTCAACTGACGACGATACGTTAGTGGGTATGAAAAGCTAGATAGGTGTCATTTAGTCTGCCCTGTGGAGGGTGATCGAACTATAGGCTGAGGCGCTGATTATAACATCCCTAGTCAGAGTTCATTGCAACAGTAATCCGGTTTGGACTGCAAAATGTTCCGTTCAATTCGCCTATGCCTGCTTTACCGCCCGCACAAACTTTTCGATCTTATCCAAGCTCTGTTTCCCGTCCTCCTCAACGCCGCTACTGACATCAATCGCAACGACCCTATCTCTGAAGTTGCCGAGGCCAGCAAGCACTTCTTGAACATTGTCCGGATTTAAGCCTCCTGCGAGTGCTACTCTGACTCCTTCGTCTTTCGTAAAGACGTCTTTGACATCGGACAGATCGAGCTGTTGGCCCGAGCCCCCAGCACCAGCGTCAAGTAGAGGAAGGGAATGATACCCCCGAAGGCCAATGCCGAGGTCACTGGGGCTGAAACTCTTGAACACGGGAACTGGAACGAGGTTTGCCCACTCTATGGGTTCCGCGCCATGGAATTGGACTACGTCAAGGTTGAGCAGGCGTTGCTGTTCTAGTACATAGTCAAGTGGCTGGTTTTGGAAGACGCCTACAAGGAGCGGACGAGTAGGGTGCGAAACGAGGTTGGAAATTGAGTGCTCGAAGAAATCGGACGCCGAGGTAGAAATTGAGGATGATGTTGACTTGGTAGAAAACGGTCTCCTCGTCTTATGCACGACGTCGGCAATGGCAAGCGCAGTGTCTTTAGACACTGTGCGTTTACGTCCTGGTACGAGGATAATGCCGATGAAGTCTGCACCTGCTGTGATGGCGGCTGCAGCGGCTTCCGGGCTGCGAGTGCCACAGATCTTGACTAGAGGTGAGGACGTGGATGGAGATGATTTGGAAGAGATTGAGCCGCCCAAGAGTTCAGAGATGAACTGCGCAGTGTCAGAAGCTCGCATCAGAGCTTCGCCGACCAAGACAGCGCCGACTCCGTTCTTCGTATATGGCTCCACATCCTTGGGCCCGGCTATTCCGCTCAAAGCACAAACAGTGGTATTCCTGGGGACCATGTCCATGAGCCGACTCGTAGTCTCGAGGTCAACTTCAAAGTTGACTAGATTTCGGTTGTTGACTCCAATGACCTTGGAACCCAGATTCACGGCGGTCTTCATTTCGTCGACGTTCTGCACCTCCACCAACGGCTCCATTCCGAGCGACTGAGCGTAGAGATATAATTGCTTCAGTAGTGCCTCATCAAGCATCTTGACGATCAAGAGGACAGTGTCCGCACCAGCTAGCCTGGCTTCCAGAATCTGATACTCGTTGAAGATGAATTCCTTGCGGAGGACAGCAGGCCGGTTTGGCATCCCTTCCAGGCTTTGGCGTACCGCGCGCAGATCGTCGATGCTGCCTTTGAACCACTCAGGCTCGGTCAGAACGGAGATGACGCTGGCGCCGGCCTCGGCATATGTTCGTGCTTGAGCGGGCGCGCATGTCGATAGCGAGATTATGCCCTTTGAAGGAGACGCTCGCTTGATTTCCGCCATGAGCGAGAGTCTGTACGGTGACTGCTTCAGTCTTTGCGGGAAGTTGATTTGAGGCGGCGCCAGGTTGAGATCGTAGGATGCCTGGAGATCGCTCGGTCTTTGGGAAGGTATCTTCATCTGTTCCGCCACGGCTGCCCGGCGGTGGTCGTAAATCTTTTCTAATATTGACGTCTGCTTGTCCTTCTTCGCGGTTCCGTTGGCTCCGTTTGTTCCGTTGGTCTCCACGCCCAGAGCCTTGTCGTGCGCCGCCTTGGCCAGTCTCTCATTCTCAGCCCAGGTGCCACCTTGCATGCGTAGGAAATTTTTCAGCATGGTGCCTCCTTCAGCAGTCAATATGCCCTCTGGGTGAAACTGCACGCCTTCTACGAGATATTCCTTGTGGCGCACACCCATGATGACGCCTTTCCCACCGTTCGGCCCCAGTGCGATCCAAGAGGTGACTTCGAGGCAGTCCGGCAGTGTCGGGTGGGTGCCAGCGAGGGAGTGGTATCGGGTGACGGGTAGGTCCTGCGCAATGCCGGCGTAGACACCCTTCGCATCGTGCCGCAGCGGCGACGTCTTCCCGTGGAGGATCTCACCAGTCACGTCGACCTTGCCGCCAAAAGCATGGTAGATGCACTGTCTGCACCGGGTGAGCGTACGAAGACGACGGGGTCGGTGGTGACTCACTCTCCCATACAAACGCCCAGGATGGGGATCTTGCCACTGAAGTGCTTGATGGCTTCATTGCTGATGCCCGAGTCCTTTTCGGGGTGTCCAGGGCCAGGACTGACGACCAATTGCGTGGGCTTCTTCGCGATCAGCTCCTCGAGGGTGATCTCGTCGTTGCGAAAGACGGTGACGGTGGCGCCCTGGAGGACGAGATACTGGTAGACGTTCCACGTGAAGGAGTCGTAGTTGTCGATGAGCACGAGGTTTGAGGCGGTCGGCACAGGCTGGGCCGGCGAGGGGTGCTGCGGCGAGTGGTCGATGAGGGCCAGAGGGGCAGTCATGGTGGTGGCGGCCGTTACGCTGCCGAAATCGCACCCTCGCGGAAGAATTGAGCGAAAAGGAAGCTGGTCGGGAGAAGGGAATGGAAGGCTAGACGTGCTCGCTTTATGGGCGCCCTGAGTCACGTCCGCGAGAGGGCCGCAGAATTAACAAGCCTGGTCCCGTCGGAGGAGCACATCGGAGGTGCCTCCCCGCATGCTGCCATCAGATCAATTCGGGCACGGACCGTCTGACCTGCGCGTCGCCGTGAAAGCTTGACGCCAAGCGAGCAATGCGCGCGCGCGCGACGAGATTGACCTTTTGTCTGCAAACAATCCATCCTTCCCCGCGGCGCCTGCGCAACCTCGTTCCAGCCGCTGCATGGCCAACCGGTAGCTGGAGAAGGCACCTGCGCAATCGAGCGCGAACATGGCGCCCGTCGCAGCCCGCGCTGAGCACGACCTGGACCTCGCCAAGTGCTTCAAAGGCGAGCAGCAGCTCATGTACGTTCCAGTCGTGTAAACAACATCATGTCTATTGGTGGTTACTGACGGCGCCAGATCGTGGGAGGCGGCCTACACAGCCCTTTGCGACCCCGACACGGCCTCCGAGAGCACCGCCCTGCGCTCCTTCCTCCGCGATGAAGCCAACCTCGACATCCTCAGCAGGCCGTGGAAGCCCTTCGCCGAGCCCTCCGCGGCAGAGAAGGCCAAGTTCGAGACCAAAACCGCGCCCATCAGCGTGACACCCCCGGCGACGGCCCACTACAATCTCGACGAGATCAAGGCAGACAGCCTCTGGCTCTCGGAGCTTGCACGCATTTCCCAGTTTGCGGCCCTCCGACTGGCGGCCATCGAATGGCAGAGCCGGCCGACGGTGCAGCTGCTCAGCGGCCTCACCGAAGAGGAGGCTTCGAGCGTGCACGATGCGACGGGTCTCGCGAACCTCGGCGCGTCCGCCTTCATCCCCAATTCCTCCATTGTGACCGCACCCTCAGCCAGCTCCGACTCTCACTTCGATTCGGAAAACCAGCGGAGACTGCGCATAATCGACACGTATCTTGCCACACGCGTCTCCATCCTGAGGATCAGCCAGCTCCTTGTGTCCTGGGGAAAGGCCAGTGACCTGCGGCGACGTTATGGAGCCGAGTACCGAGTTTGCGGCGACTGGTTGGAGCAGCTCGGCCAGGACGTTGCGGCCAAACAGAGCCCCGCCGACTCGGAAGCTCTGCGCCAGTGTATAGACGCTCTGGAGTCGAGGTGCAATACGCTGGATAACGGCTTCACGTGGAGTATCGCAGAGCCTATCCAGGAGGCTGCCGCAGATCGATGGGCGACAAGCTTGGTCACTGAACTCATACACATCCTCCATCTTGCCATTGCGCACGCAGATTTTTACACGGATAAGTTTGTCTCGGCGGCTGTTGTAGAGCAATGGTTCACCTTTATCGCCAACAAGGATTTCTTCCGCGACCTCTCCTTGCCCTCTCCGGACCAACAGCATCTGACTCTGCTACTTCACCTCCTTACGTCATTGCTCTGTCTAGCCATACTCAAAGTGGACGCAATACTCGAAGATCTAGAATCGGGCAATTACACTTCCTGGGAGCTCTCGAGCTACACATTAAACAGCACCGTACTTGAGCTCATTACAAACGTGTTCGCATACGCAAAGCGACTTGGAGCAGGCCCCGCGACTCCGCCTGCTTTTGCGTGGGCTATCATCACATGGAGGCTTACAACAGCGGCTACTCTTGCCGAAGAAACTCGCCAGGCTCAGATTGACAACGGCTACGGTTCCAGGGCCTCACTGTCTACACCATCTCCGTTGGAGGACGCCGTTGTCGCCATCGCTAGGTTCGAGGGCAGCGACCTTTTTGACAAGAAGACACCGTATCTAGACCTCGCCGAGTCTTGCGCCAATTTTGGTGTCCTTGATCTTATCACTCACATTATCAACATGGGTATGAACGCTTTTGGGAGCAAAATCGATCAGATATCGCGAGATGAATTCCGATTCCTTCTGTTGCAGCTTGTGCGAAGTGCAATGAGCAGTGATATCATCGATTACGCGCCAGAGCTCATTGTCTGTGTACATTCCATCATGTCAGGAGATAGAACATTCCGACAATGGGTTGACAACGACGAAAATCTGCATGCTGATCCTGTTACCGCTTTTTGTCTCGAAGACGAGGCAATCCTGCGGCCTCTACTTATTGACGCTGCGAGAAGGCGATATCCTTATGAGCCCATACCCTTCTTCCAATTTTGCGGCGTCCTCACTCGAGGCGAAAGGTCTATAGACGACCGATTGCCCGTGGTGGCAAGCATGCTTGCAAACATGGACAGTATCATGCAACAACTGCCTGTTGGTTTCGATTCGTATACCTCTATTCGCGAAGAAGAAAATGCGAACTGGGTAGCACTCTCGGAAGAATTACCGCAATTCACAATCAAGTCTCGCTCAAGTCTCCAAAACGCACGTGGACTCCTCGGAGCGAGATCTCATTCAGGATACGAAGACTCTATGGCACTTCCTCCTGGCACTGAAGGGAATATCGTGGACGACCGAGCTCAACCTTTCGTGGCCTCGTGGCATTATCCTCATTCAGCTTTCGACTACCTCGTGACTCTACTATCCACCTACATGGTCGGCAACAATAAAATAGAGTACTGGAACCAACAGCCGGTATCTCTGGGAATAGCCTCGGAGATCATCGGATTGTTTGCTGACCTGATGCACTCGTCGTTACGAGCATCTCTAGGCAGCGAGGACCGAGCCATATGTTCAGCGGAGCTGTTAGACGTGTTGGACATAGGCGTCGATCGCACTCAAGACACCGTAAACATCGTTCTCGCCATCTTTGAGCAAGGCCTCCTGGACCAATGCAACGAACCAGGCAACGAGGAGTCGCTGCAGCTCCTTGTCAACTGCATACACTTTCTCCAAGCCTTGGTGACTGTTGCGCCCAACAGAGTATGGCCTTGGCTTACCAGGAGTCGGCTTTTACAAGCGGACGGAAGCGGCGGAAGTCTAGCAAGCATCCTGATAGGGACAGAAATGGTTCTCGGTCGGTACGATTTCCTCATCGGATGTATACGGCTATTCCAAGCCTTGGTCGATGATGCCGTCGGTCAATCAGTTGCGAGAAAAGCGCACAGCAAAGCGCTTACTAGATTCAACGCCCCCACGACAATGGAAAGCGGCACATCCCACAAACTCATGAGCAATTTATTGCTTGCTTTTGGTCGGACGCTTGCGGGTGTCTACGAGAGCACTCCGAGTTGGAGGTGTTTGCGTGTTGAGGATCGTCTTGAAATCAACATTGCCATTTGTAAGGCATTTACGGCGATTTTAGACTACGTCTATGGTGTCGACGACTCTCCGATACTCTCTTCAAAACTTACTAGACTGGTGGCCCCGGTTGCGGAATACCTCGTGGACCTCTACGTCTTGGACTCGGAAAACAACTTGCCTACAAGTCCCATCTTGACATCATTGCTTGCTGGCGCAGATGTGGTGCGGACGTCTTTTTTGACGAAATCTGCAGCGCTCTGGAAAACACAAACGGATACCGCGCTCATATTTGCCAACACGCTTGTGCGGACTGCCATGCTACTGGAACGGCCCTGGACGTATCTTGAGCAACAGCTCTTCAAGGCTACCCCTCTACTAGCCAGGCTATATGCCAATCATGATAGCTACAAGTCAAACGTCCTTAACCTCCTAGAGAGCTTAGTGCGAGGTGCTGTTCGTGTCACAGATAGACCAACAGGTGGACAGCAGAGCGCTTCGGCTAGACAGACACAGATTGAGCCACCTTCGTTGTTAGGTCACCTAGGCCCTCGGACTGCCAAAAACTTCCTCAGCATTGTCTCGCAACTAGATGCACCGTTGAAGATCGTCCACATAGAGACGCAAGTCTGGGGACTCCTCTCTGCCGTTGTCACATCAAAGCAGCAATGGTTCACACTTTATCTACTTACTGGCAGCACACCACGAGAGTCTGTCAAGAACAACGACGCCGCTGGATCCGCCTCCAGGAACAAAGCGCTACTAGCTCGGGCGCTCGATTCACTGTCCGTTTGTGATTACGAGAGGCCAAGCAGGGATTGGTCTCTCGATGTGGCAATGCTTGAGTTCGTCTCCCTCGCGCAAAACAATTGGTCTTGGACCATGGGCGATCTGAGGCAGCACAAAGACTTTATAAAGAGGCTCCTCGATGTCCTGCAATGGCTTCCAAAACAAAGTCCAGACACAAGGACCGCCCCAGCAATGTTAACCCGCTCTTATTTAAATCGCTTCGCAGCGCTCACCTGCGACATACTGGCCATGCATCTTCATACATCGCGGCAAACGGGTGACGTAGCACCTTTGAATGACATTGTGCCACGCTTGGCGTATATGGAACAAAATGCTCTTCAGCTGCCTTCCTACAACATGTCATTACATCGCAACCTCAAGCAAAACTTCGAGCGGCAATTCAAGGGCGTTCAATTGGCAAGCTTCAAACGAACTGCTCTTCGGCCTGAGCCTTTTGGTCCGAAATTCTTCTACGACATTGACTTGGGCGACAAACTACTGCACTTTGACAACCACTGGGTTGGGCCGCGAGGTCAGGGCTTCAGGGTTGAAGTGGAGCGCGCCAACTACAACCTCAGCCTCGTCGAATCCCAAATCCAGCTTTTGACCAGCTGGAAATTGTTGGCCATTGAACTGAGCAATGTGCTCACCAAAGACGAGCGCTTGACTAAAGTTTTGACTAATGTCATTAAAGACTGCATGCTCACCAACGCAGACTCTAGTCTCCCAGAAGCCTTGTTTGGTCAGCTCTCGATACTACGTACGGACTTGTCCTTCGTGTTGCTACAGCGGATGGTCAATGCGAAAGTCAGATCTCCCGAAGCCCGTCAGTTGCTCCAACCGATCTGGAACGCCATCCGTGCGGCAACCCCTGACTTTGACATCATATACTCAACAGATGCTGCTTCAACCTACCGCGCACTCCTACGGATACTTTACCTCGCCCTCCAGTTTCATCTGGTTGACAAGTCGACCTCGAACAATGAGGTTTCCTTCCGCTCAAGTTTCCGAGGGTCACTCACTACGAACCCCAAGACCCTGGTCGAACCGCTCTCCAACCAGCTCCTCGAACTTTTAGCAGATACAGTGGCACGAGGATTCCGTAACCTAGCCACACAACTACACTCCAACCCCTCCACAGTCTTCCCTTCCGATTTCGCTCTCCTGACCGCCATCCTGCAAACGATTCTTAGTATACCCGAAATGCAAACTTGGCACGCCCAAGCTGCCCTGCTCTTCTCTGAGAGTGGCACCCTCCGCTATGCCACCAGTCTCTTCTCATGGTCTGACCGTCTCACAATCGACAGTCCCGGCGCTGAGAAGGATCCGATATTCGGCGAGTTAAGCCTACTTTTCATCCTCTCGCTTTCCAGCATGCAAGCCTTTGCTGAAACCATGGCTGCTGAGGGTATACTGGCCCAGCTCAATGCCGCAAATATCATGAATTATTATCGACGGTCCGGTGGCATGGGGCCCTTCGACAAACCTGCTCGAATTTTCTCCATCTGGACGAAAGGTATACTGCCACTCTGCCTTAATTTGCTGCGTGCCGTTGGTCCAGCCATATCTGGGGAGATTTCTGCGTTTCTAAACCAGTTCCCGGAGCAGTTGAATCGCGCCTCGAACGCGCTTACGGACCGGCCGTCGACTAAGATCACATTGTCCGTCGCCTCGGAAGCGCACTCTCTCGCTCTCATCAGCAGCATTCTGGAAGGTGATCGTACCCAGGGTCCAAGGTTAGGCATCCAGTCCGCTGATATACCGATCTTGAATTGGGAGAAAGAGGGCGTGAAGGAAGACGTTGAAGGATGGCTGTCCACGAGGGGGAAGTTGAGGGAGCGCATTGTGGCTATCGATGAGAGTGATGCAAGACTCTTTGAGAAAAAGGTTGGGCAAGGAGAAGACGCGGTGAATGTGCTTGAGGAGCGGGTGCTTAGGGAAGTGGAGAGTGCGGCGGAGTGCTTGGGCGTTGGGGCAAAATAGCATAGCGCGATTGGGATTGGTAGCGTATAGTACGATGTTTTACCTAGTCCAAAGATGCCGTTATAGGCCATCTATATCACAGTACATTGAACTGGTAGTCTGCGCATGTGTAAATGACTTGTGCGCCATGCAGCCCTGGTCGTATGGTGCGAAGAGATGGGCTATGCCTAATCAGGGCTAGTCAAATTAGCTTCCGTTCTTTACCGTGGATCTGTCTCTACTCGACTTCAACCTCATCCCTCATCCCTCTACCGGATCCGATGATATCCTGGGTTCAGAATCGTCGCAGTCCATAGATTTATGGACTACAAGCCCATTAGCCATTATGCTCCTATCGCCTTGATGCGCATCTCCTCGCCCCGTGTTGTCTGCATCCGGGCTTCCTGTCAGGCACCGGAAGGATCGAGGTCGAGCCAACCCTGCAGCACGTTGCAATTGCAACAAGAGTTACGTGATCCTACATGCATCCATCTCGCAATAGACGATATGCGAAGGGAGGTACTTCGCCATTTTCGTTCTTATCTGAAGCTCTATAGTTTAGATATAGGACTTGATGTGTAAGTGCAAGTTGACCTGCTCGTGACAGGATTTCTGCTGACTGCATAATGGCACAGCCTTGACTCAGGTGCGAACATGCGGCTCTTGGCCTTCTACGGGCGAGTAAGCAATACGATCTGACCTCGAGTTGCCTGGAAGCAATCGCTTTACCGCTCTTTCCCCCGCCCAACGGAATATGTAGGTGTCTTCTTCTTCATGCTTGGGATTGTCTAGATATCTTCAAACTAGTAAGTATAGACTTGGTGAGTGTTGTACAAGAGATCAGGCTTTCTATATCCGTCAGACGTGGAAAGAGGCGGGAGAGGCTGATAAGCGATGCAACTACCTCGAGGTCTTTCAGTGCTATGACCAGGCTCCTAGAGTCAAGCTGCTTGTTTCGTGTGCCTTGTTTCTGCGGCAAAATTCGCGATAGCTCCCAACACCAATATTTGGCGTCATCTGAACGGCTGACAGGTCATATAATGATCCGTGAACGAGCCACGATCCTACTTCGAGATGCATGGCCTACACAGCGGCCTATGAAGCCCTATTTCATTACCACTTCATCGTTACGCCACAGCACAGATAGCAAAATCCTGCCTCGACAACTATGCACTACACGACTTTGTGCGACAACGCACTTGCAGGAGGTCAGTCTGACAGCTTCCAATATTCCGTACTCATCCAATTCAGAAGGTCAAGGAGCACCATCACTCCTCTGAGATGCCTAGCTTGGAGCTGACCACCACCCTATAAAGGTGACCACGTCTCGGTATCTTCCTAGCGCCATCATAATTGTCACTCGTTTCCAATGGCGAACGCTCGTTTCTCGTCCCAAATTATGTCGTTCCTTTTTACCTTTACATTGCTTCTTTCATTGTCTGCGGCTCTTGTTCTTCCCTCTAACATACAATCCCGTGCAGCATCTGGTTTGAAGAATGGTTCGTGGCTGATCAACTACGTACCAGCAGCTACAGGGTCTCCGTCCTACAAGGGTCCTCTCCGCGTTACCAGCAACGCTACAACAACCTATATCAGCGGCGACCTCTACAACGGAACGGTACAACCGAATCCCGCGGACGGAAGCCCTATCTTGCCACGAGAGAACTACTGGGCTTACGTCCGCTCGACAAGCCTTACTGCAGGTAGCAATGGAGGGTTTTCCGTCGGACTGGAATACTGGCAGTTCAAAGGCTTTGCACGAAGACTCACCACCAACGAAACGCTATGGGCAGACGACGCCCTAGACGGCGGCTATACTATTGATATGACCCCCAAAACAGGACCAAGTGGCTATCCCGACCCCCAAAACTATTTTGAAGGGGATGTCAAGATTAGCAGCGGTGCTGTCGTAGGTCATTTGACCATGGGTTGGGTATCTTCCTATCTGCGACGAATCAATCTCGAGATCGGAACAGTGAACGGTGTCACCATTCCCTCGGCAGACACATCCGGGACCCGTACCTGGAAAACGGTGTTCGATGACGTCGGCTACGATATCAAAGTCCAGATAGGCACGACCGACATCCCCGAGCCCAGCAACCCCGCAGGGCCCGGATTCTTCACAAACGAGCAAGAGCACGCTGCCGTATTGCAGTATAGAAGTGCAACCGACTTCGACAAAGAGTGGAAATACTACCTTCTCGGCGTCCGACGCATGGTCGAAGTCGCCCGCGGCGCCATGATCGACGCAGGTGGCGAATACAACAGCATCCCGCGTGAGGGCACTTGCATAGCCTCAGACTGGCTCGTGGGTACATACCCCAACGGTACGACCGACGACACACATGCATGGCCCGCCTCGGTTCGCGGCAAACAGTTCCACACACTCCACGACCCGTGGTTCCGAACGGCCTTGCATGAGGTCGGGCACATGTTCAATCTAGGCCACCCGACGGATTTCGACTTCGTAGATAACCTGATGCAGGATACGGAGAGCTATGTCGATGCGGGTGAACAGGGGAAGACGACGGCCAAGTTTCCGGATAACGTGGGAGAGCAGAGTTTGAGGTTTGGGGAGCATGATCGGTTCTTGATGCAGCATCGGCCAGATACGTTTGTCAGGCCGGGGTGGGTAAATTTTGGGAGTGCGGCGCAGGTATGTGGGCCCACTGGCACTTTCAGGGGGAAGAGGGGGTGGGGGTGAAGATGCTAATGTGTGATAGTGGAATGTTCCGCCAGCGATCGAGAACCTCCACGCCTAGAGAAGAGACTCCGAGTCTACGGATTCGGTCATTGAGAAATTATACCAAAGCAAAGGATTATGACGTACATTTTCTTCTCTTGGGTGCCCCATTTTCTGCAATCTCTCTAAGCGGATCATTCTTCCGCTTGGCATTTCTCAGGCATTTCTCAAATTCAAATGCTCTTCGGCTATACTATCCGAGCATACTCTCGCAGTCTTGGACGTTTCTACAAATCAATCTCCACCTTTCAAATCCCTCGTCGTACGTCTGTGGCAACATATGGTAGTGAGTCAGCATAAAAGTGTTACATCGCGGGAGTCAATCGGGCCGTGCACAGCAAAGCCTCCGCGGGCGAGGTGACACAATTACGCACAAGTCTGTTGGACACCCGTCGGACCGGGATTCTCTACCGAAGCGAATCATGGAATGTTACGTCACCGAAACGCAGCGTAGCACCCGAAATCGATATGCTGTTACAAGAGCTGCTCAATTTAATTGTGTTCTACATCGCCAAAGCTGCAATCTTTCACCACGAGACACAGGAAATTGCTAACATAGGCGCTGCTCAGGGCAACTGAATTGCAAAATCTTTGGAAGACGTGTGGTAACACGAGGATAGGCAGTCAATCTCCGGCCCCTTTTTTCTGGCAAATATGTGAGCTTGGATTGATGGCGGCAGAAAAGCTACGTTCAGCAACTCGCTCGAGACCACACTTCATGATCCTCGATATGTTCCCACGTGGGCACAGCTTTCTTTTGAACAGCAAAGATCTTACGCGGCTATCATTTCGACAGTAGGAATGGTCCAAAAACAATGTCGTGTATAGGGGGGCATCACCCAGAGATCTACACTCGGGTCGCAGAGAAGTCGGCGGCATACGCATATACTGTGGGAACTCAGGTCGAGTGAAGGATGCGCTGTCCAGTCTACTCGCGATGTTGAAGATGATGGTTGATAGTAGCGGTTGCGAGAATCAGCGTTGCAAGTACCCATGACCGCGACGGCAAGTCATCGAGGGTACAATAAGAAGAGTAACGACAGCAACCAAGAGAAAGCTGCAGACTACCCTAGGTAATTGCGTTGCGCACGACCGAGGTGCACATACCTCCGGGGGGTCCTCTCGGTTTCCTGCCTGTGCTCTCAGTTTCCAACGCTGCCTCTCGCGAAGGAAGTAGTCGCTCTTTGCGCAATAAATTATTTCTGTCACAAACTATCATTGCGGTTATTCGTCGATCGGCTCGTGTATCACCCACACAAAAGTCAAGTTGCCAGCGCCCCACATCGACAAGTCGAACTCTGCCTGTCTCAGAAGAATCAGTCGCTCTTTGCGCAATAAATCATCTCTCGTATTCTATCGTTGTGGGTATTTGTCGACCGACTCGTATATCACCCACACAGCGGTCGAGTTGCCGGCGTGCCACATCACCTCGATGAGTCGAACTCTGCCCCCCGATGACAAAGTTCCATATGAGGATCTCTCTTCACTATAACAGCGTATGCAGAACCCGCACACAAGGAAGAGAAGGAATTCAAATGTTAAATATTAAAAGAAGCTATCGTACACCAAAGAGTTTGTAAAGGAATGACTGGGAAGAGGAAGGTGACAGATCAACAACTCCTGGTGCCATCGATCGGGCAGTCTCATGCCAGCACGAAACCACCACGGCGCCCCCGCCCGCCATCGTAACACCCGCCAGACCCGCTGTCGTTGTGAACCACGGCTCCTCGAATACACCCCTGTCCCACGTCGTTGCCCTCGATCCTAATGACCGTTCATAGGCTGCGCGTTTCCTCTGCACAGTGGACATTTGGTGTATCCTCCCTCGCTAATACCAGTCGAACTCGGGTTCTGGACCAACAGCGGATTGTTTTTAAAGCCGCAGGGTAGCAGGCGGCCCCTCATATCATTTGAACATAGGAGGCTTGAGTTGCAGTGGGCTTGTAGTGGTCGCAGCCTGCCCAGTATCGAATATATTTGAGGCAACATTTGGTTGGGGCGTTTGTTCTGGTCTCGGTGCGGGCCCGTATACACCTATTGCCGTAGACATCAATATGTTCTTCGTAGGTAGAAGACATTTCGGAGTCTGGGGTAGGGTTCTGAGTGGTCTTGTGCAGGGGAAAGCTTGTGATCTCTGTGTTATGCTTCGTTGATTGTGGTAAGTGGGAAGATAGTTTGTTGCTTCTTGAATAAGGGATTTGGTGGTAAGGAGAATGCAGTATAGTGCTGCGCGAAAGAAGATTCATATACTGACCAGTGACTCAGGCTCGAAGCGTATATGACTCTGAAGTCGGACTCAGTCGCTACACAGTCATGCATCGTGTGTCATTGCCTGGGTGAGTAGGGTGGCGTCCTGGAGCGGGGTCACAATGCAGGCTTTATGACATTGCTTTAGCTAGCTTTGCAGAGGGAAGACTCGCATACACGATTGCTTGGTGGTAGATTTGGAAATACTTCATGACTGGGGTTGAGTGTCGAAAAGAGGCGTGGGGGGGCTGTTGCATGGCGACGATTTCGCCATCTCACGAATGGAACAGGGCGTGATACTGCAGACCGAGAGCCTTTCAATCAGGTCGTTCAAATTCTCGATGCAGTTCTCTTGGTGTTATTATCCTTTTTGCACGTTCTAAGACATTCCAAAAAATGTGAGCTCCTCGGCACGACTCGGGATGATATTCCCGACCATGATCTTTCGAGTTGGCGCCAGTGAATGACATGTCAACTACTTTCGCTCTCTTCAAGACTTTGCTCCTTCAGCTCAGCCGAATGTTTCTCTTTGGGAGACATCAAGGCATAGGTCGCGTCGTAGACTATAGTGACGAAGGGTTAGGACAGATTTCTCGTAGTCTTGAAATTTTAGTCAACCTATTCTGCATAAAGTCTATTCTCTACTTGTTGTTGTCTCTATTCGCAAACATCCCTCTCATCACTTGGTGACAATTTGCACGTCCTCCAAGTCAAGCACAACGATAGTGGTAGGATGATGATGTTAGCTCATTGCACTTCTTCTACCAGTCTCTAGCAAAATCACATCATTTAGCGCAGTTGCCTTGGTATTGCCTTGGTATTTCGTATAGACTTTCGAGGGTATCGTGGGGAGACTTAGTGGAGAGCGATCGAAGGGTTTGACGACTCGAGTCTGCTATGAGCCATGATCGTCGCTCGTGGAATATGGGGTCTATTTGAAATTGAGATATGGCGAGAACAGTTATAAGAACCACGTTGTCAATAACGTATTGACGCTATGTCAACGTCTCAAGGTAGAACGTGTTATTATAAATAGATATATCACATAATTTCATTCCTATCCTCCATCCAAACTTTCAAAGGACTCCACATATACATCAGCTCCTCCAGGTCTGTCAAAAACCAGTATGGATACTGTTTCTCTAAAGAAGCAAACATTCTTCAGGTATCGTAAACTTAAGATAAGCTTATCTGATCACAGAGGGGTTGATCGTACTTGACACAGAAAGAGTTGAACAATCTAGCTATCAGAGGAGTATAACGTAACCGGCAAGCGAGCGGCGCAGGCAAGCGAGCGGCGCACCTTATCAGCTTTCGCGACGTTTAAAGCGATCTATCTCAACAACACAATAAGATATACTAGAGATAATTTCTACTATAGATTAAGCAGCGCTTGTAGTATCTTTTTAATAGGTATAGGAGTTATATCCAGTCTCTCTACAGCGCCTGCAGCGCGCGGAGGCCTGCCAGCTTGCACCTGATCGCGCCTTACCTTGACGCGTTTCGCCTTGTAGCTGCTGCTCAACATCCTTTTAAGCAAGAATTTCCTCTCCTTCTGCCTTTATTAGAGTACCTTGCTTCTAAATTCTTTTTCTTTTACGCTTTCTACGTGTTATAGCGGCCTCATTTGCCTTCTCAAGCCTTGCAATCT